>JAYRCB010000052.1:190414-270442 GCA_036026315.1 Trachelus stipa
TTACACATTAGTTATTCTTTCACAATGCAGTCATTTTGACTGCTTTGGGCAATATAGGTATATACAAAGTTTCGGTCCTTCTAGTGTTACGAAGTTTGGCTAAATTCTTCTCGCCGACCGCATAAACACAATATTGCAGATTGCCGATGTATACGGATTTAAAAAAAATTGTTGGGAAATTATATTCTAAAAAATCGAAATTTACAAAATTTTTCATTGAGACACGAATCAGAGTCAACGTACAGTAGCACGTTGTGGCGCTGAAGGGGATGATCGATTCCCCCTTGAAAAGAATCATTGTTCTACGAAGTACTTGTCTCGCGATTTTATACAGGACAAGAAGATTGAACGACATTTTCAAATAATCTGTACATTCTTGTCAACAAACCGATGCTTCCTGTTGCCATATCGTTTTGAGATCAAGTTTCACGGACATCGAATGGGTTAAGAACGTTAGTTCTACTGCACATTATATTTCGCAGTTTGCCAGTACATAATTCAGGCTGACAGTACTACCTAGTTTTGTAAAATTTCGATTATCTGAATTAACGAACTACGTCAACAATTATTATTAAGAAAATTTGAATTAGCCTTCTTCATATATTTCGAGACGCTTTGCCAACTTTAGACCTAAATTTTACCAAGTTACCACTCTGAACCTCAGCCCTCTTCAAGCACGTTTGTTTATTTTCATAACTCACAATGTTTCATCCGATTAAAACAAAACTTTATGCTATGATTGCACTCGTCCTGAGACGAAATACAATTAACCTTACTGTATTGTACTATTCATTTGAATAACATAAGGAAGTGCAACAACTTCATTGCATCCGCACGTATAATAAATCGAGAATTGTATAGTACGAGTGTTCTAAGTTCTAAAAACGTCATTATAATACGAATTCCAAATGTAGTATTGAAACAGTGAATTCGTTTTTGGAATTTACGACGAATCTTAATGAGTACACCCTTAAGCGTGAACCATACGATCAAAAAGTTTCGTACTTTCGAAATATTCGAAACCGTTAAACTTTGAAGTTTTTAAAGACTTCAAACAATCTGAAGGATTTCTGAGTCTCGCGAACAGACGAGCCACAACTAATCTAAATTATAATCAAGAAGATTCCTAGGGAATCCTACAGCATCCAAATTTGTAGGCTACACGCGTTAATTATAGCGTCTCCTAATAATGGAAACTAAAAAGAGTAAGCACAAGAAAAAGATGACGTTTCGTGAAATTTCCACGAGACCCGAACAAAACGCGGAAAACAGGGAAGGCGAAACTAGACAAGATGAGATGATAGAAGATGAGGGACGAGTAGAGCGAGAGGAATTCGAGAGACAAGAGAGCAAAGACATGGAAGTAAAAGTGTAGGGTGGAAAGGAGTAAAGAACGAAAAGGGAAAGAAAGGTCGGTACTGGAAACGAAACGAAACGAAACGAAACGAAAGGAAACGAAGCGAGACGAAACGCGGCCATACGCGGTAGTCGATAAACCGCGCCTGCGTACTATTCTCTATACAGTTAGACCCCTTCGAAGAACCCCTCCCATCCGTTTGGGGTTGCTCTCGTTGCTTTACCACGCGTGCTTCTCCTACGAATTCGCCAGGGTGTGGATTAAAGGTATTAGCCTCGTTAAAGCCGACGGAGATGTCCGGCAGCTCGCTATCGAATGTCCCCCACGTTACTAAAACCTGAGACTTGACTGATCGTCAGCTTGATGTATTTTCAGGAGGCAGCCCCCGTGCCTCTTCCGCCATTCGTTCAACAAGAGGATACGGATTTATATATATTGGGTTACAGTTTTAATTATCACTGTAATTATTATTACACGATTAGCCGTTTCATTTTCTTATCATGACCTGGTACACGAATAGTATATATATAAATCTAAATTGAATCTACCGATTCATATAACGCGCTTGAACGGTATTGCGCAAGTGGAACAATGTCTCATCAAGTATGTGAGACTCGGTTCCAAGAGTAATTACGAAATGCGGGGATATAGGACGTTAGCACTAATCGAATTCTGGGGTAATTCGCGATTCGTAATTCCAAACTTTCCAATGAGCGAATTGACGATAGATGCCTACCGATTTAAAACCGAAACTCCGAGAAGGATGACACCACGTTCGATGTCCCACACCGAAAATACGTAGATTCTTTGTTATTTATGACTTGTTTCAATTTCGTCTTTCAAGTGATATATGTGTATATCAAGCTTCGGGGTAGAGAAAAAGCTAGTGACATTTACTTGACAGAAAAACAAAAGGAGGGTCTGACTGCGGCTTATGCGTCCAAACACGAGAGCAGCTAAATTTAGAAACATACGTTTAGCATTGTCACTATCCGACTTACCTTCTTTCTTTGAGCGCGTGAAAATAATATTTTCTTATATCATCCAATGCATTATGTCTTAGTAGTAGGTACTCGATATTTATAAATCGTAATGCCACTGGATGTTAAGCATTAATGAATAATCTAATAGCCGACTGTATAAGATAAATAACAATAGTTACGTGCAGCGAGTGCAGCGAGTAGCAATAACAGTACTGACAATGGTGATGATAATTACGTTATAGTGGTGGAACCGGCTGAAACGCCACATTGTCCTCTGCTCGTGTAACGTATAACGGAAGTCTTAATGTACCTAGATATAGAGTAGGAAGTGACGTAGTCACGATCGCTATAGAAGGAAGCACCAAAACGACTTTCGACATCTCGAGTAGGAGGGTTGACCCTCTTTTCAAAAGTTTTCCCGTTCCTTTGTGCCCGGCTGGAAGTAAAGATGGCGGAAAGGGGGCGGAAGAGTTACGGGGTTGGATAGGAAATCGGAAGAGGGAAAGTGACGTCAAGTGGAACAGCAATTTCTAACTCGAAAGCTATTTATTGGCGATGCCAGCGCCCCATTATGCCGTCTGGCGAATTACCGGAATGCCGAGCCTCCCTGCTAACGCTGCACCCATTCCGTATCTGCCTGTTTCGCATTAATTTCGCATCCATTGCGCATCTAACTCACATCCATCTCGCATCAATTTCGTATCCATTTCGCATCCGTTCCGTAGGGATTCTTCTACGGGCTTCGACTTTCTTTACACTGAATATTAATAACGTTAATGGATTTTGACTCATTTGACGCGTGGGGAAAATGAATTACGGATGTCCGGATTATTGATCTTTTTTAATTCCAATAACTTGTGTAATGCGCCTAAGAATTTGAGGATGAAGGAAAAATATTTTAAAGATAAGAAAAAAATATACGATCTTAGAATACGTATTACGTCCAATGACAACTGAGAACGATACAATTAAAATGATTAGAATATTCTGTATAGGAATGCGATAGATTTTCAGATTAACTAGATAGTATTCACTGACGATACAAAATACTTAAAGATATTTTAATCCCTAGTGTGATATAAGCATCCAACCTGCTTTTGGATTAAAGTTTTATTAAATTGGGTATATATCATCTACCTATATCAAGTTCTTTCTTCGGTAAGTAAAATTCGTTCTCTTATTAATTAACGTACAAGAAAGACTCCGTTAAGCCAATCTGTCGCCAACTTCATTAAATCAAAGGGAAACGCCCTGTGATTTCATTCGCAGGAATAAAAACTTAATAAAAAAAAAGAAAGTAACGCTAATTGATACAGAAGAAGAATGGAGAAATATTATAGCTCCCGAAATACTCGTGGCAATTTTAACTTAAAATTCAAAATTTTATAGAGCAATGTGTAAAATGCCATTAGACGTCTAATGGAGAACGAACGAAAAAGATAGAAGCAAAATGGTGACTCTTCCGTACGTTTCCAAGTTGCGACATTTATTTATCTGTCTCGAAACTGATCTAATCCAGCAAAAACACGTGGAGGCCTCAAGACTAATAAGTAGGAATGTTAACGAGACAAGTAAACGAATGGTCCTCGTCCAAAGAAGTATAATGTCCCCGGTTAAGCTAAATCCACAATAAAAAATGAATTCATCAAGAACAACCACTATAACACCTATGCACACGTACCTAGAAGAAGAGACAGAAAACCCGGCTTGCATGATCTCCAAATACGTATGAGAAATAACGTAATAGACGATTCAAGAATATCTCAAAGATCCCAACCCGGATTTTCCCACGTATTTTTCCATAGCTCTGGAGCAGAGGTGTCGCGTAGATTTATGAATGGCGAGAACCTAACCAGATACCTACTACCTACAGATCCAGGGGTGCATGAGAAGAAAGAGAGGTAAAAAAGAGAACAGCAAGAGTAACGGCGATGTGGGGAGAGGCGCGGAAAGGGGGGAGGGCCAGGGTGGGTAGTGCTAAGAGAAAATAAAAGATCAAGAAAGGTATCAAGGAATTCTCCCATAGATATGTACGTACGTACAAGCACATTGCAATGGTACGTACATCGCGACGCCCGGATTCTTACCGAAGAAACGACGCGAACCGACTCCGGCTAGAGTACCGATCGCAACTCTAAAAAGGCTACGTATTAAGGACGACTGTCCTGGAATATTTACGAGGGCTTCCCATTGTGTCGCGACGCCATTCACGACGCTTTATTTATTTGCCGGCTCTCTCGTTCCGTCCCTCTCCCTCACTATCCTTATACTAACACGCGAACACTCTCTCCCCCCTCTCTCTCTCTCTCTCTCTCTCTCTCTCTCTCTCTCTCTCTCTCTCTCTCTCTCTCTCTGTCACTCTCTCACGCCTTGTCGCTCCAACGTGATGCCCAAACCGCGCACTCTGCCGGCCGGATTCCTACTTTTCTTCAGCCCTCCGTTTCCAAATGGGTCGAAGATTTTTCATAATTTTACTTTATTTTGGCGCATTGTGCCTTCACTGCCTTCTCACCGCGCTCGTCCCTCTTGCCTTTCTCCTGTCATCTTACATCCCCCTCGATCTTCTCCACCGAGCAAGCCTAGACTCCCTTTACTTTCTCCCTCTATCATTCTGCCCTGACACACATACCTACGCAATTACCACGGCATTTCCATCGTAAAATTGTTTCCGCATCAACTTCCTTCGTCTTAGCCTTTATACCCGGCATTCTGACATTGCTTTGTCCCAATTAGTACTGGGATTTCGGCAATTTCATGAAATTTACCTTAGCGCGTTCCGAGGATAATAATATTTTCATTGGCCCTTTTACGACCTGACCGTTATACACGGGCACTTGTTAGGTTAGTTTCATCTTCCTTTTTTTCTCTTTCCTCCATCCTAACGGCACTTTACGTGCGACTGGCTTTCCTTTGGCTACAATGAAGTTTCCTGTAATTTTATCTCACCCCACAACCCCCTATTGAGATTTTATCGATGCTCCGCCAGAAGACTTTCGGTCATTTTTCTCGTTACCCAAGATGTTCTCCTTACACGACCAAACGACTGATCTAAATTTTATGCATCATCCGATCTAACGGCCGTACACGATAGAATATCTTATAACGAATGTTGTCAACGGGTGATAAATGATATTATAGAGTAATTTTCAAAATCGTCATGCGACATATACATAACTAGCGACGTATCGCTGGCATAATCGGTCACGTAATCCTTATAGCCACAATTTTATCAAGATCATGTTGCGATACGTTTTTCGTGACTCGGATGAAAACTTGCCATAATATCATGTATACAGTACGTGATACAGTAAATTAATAAAACCATCCTTATCAATTTTTTATTAAATACATTTAAAATCCCACATGGTCTACCGTTGTAAAATCGTCCTATAAAAGATTAAGGGCAGACACGTATGTATTATCACAGATGCAGTATCCTCTATGCGACTAGCTGAAAATTTTTACAAAAAAAAAGATCTTCATTATGTCGGAAATAATCTAGGTCAATTTTCATTCGAACCATAGCGGTCTTTTCCTCTTTCTTTTCTCCGGCAACCCACCATTCACTAAATTTGAAAATGGGTGACTTCTGGTAGAATGTCGTAGTCTGTCACGTATATTCATTGTTCGTACGAGGACTATCACACGTGACAGTCATTCGAATGATTAAAGCGTTCGGGACGGACGTTCTAAGAACAGTGAGGGAAATCACTTCTCTGTCTGTGAATAATTACTTTCCGGCAGTAACGTGGAAATAACATTTCCACTGAAATTTACATATTTACCGTGGGATTGTAGATTTTTGGATTATACGCCAGGAAGAAAAAATAACGTTAAGGATTTACGATTTACTTAAATGGATATTAAATCACTGCTTGCATAGAGATCGTTAGATAATTAGGGATAATCTTGGGTGAAAGTTATTTATATCCAGTGAGAATATGATATTCGATAAAAAATTATATTCTTTTTTTTTACTTTAAAATTATTTAGCCTACCTATGCGTTACCTGTAGTCGAGATGATGCTGGTGAAAAATGTACGCAGGCTATAATTATTTCTAAATTATGATACAAACAGGTGCAGGTATCACTAACGCGAGAGAATTCTTTAAAGGAATGTGTCACTGAATTATCAGCCGAGAAGTACTTTTTTTTCTGACGATAATCAAATTTTAACAAATTTCGAGCCGACCAAATTTCACTCGACATGCCAGAAAATGCTAATAATATATAATTTCTTGTAGTAGAATTTGCCAATAGCATTAACGGAAATTTAATTTTACAGACGCTAAAGTTCAACCCTAAGGAAAAAAGAAAATCGATTCTCACTTGTGTCATTGGCGAAATATATTGGTTGGAAAGATAAAACTTAAAAGCTTATCCTAGTTCCTTGATAATAATAAGTATCGCACAAGACCGATAAAATCAATAATACATTAGCACGAGTATCTATTAAAGGAATAAATTTTCCAAGAAATTTATTCCTTAATTTCACATCCAATTATGATCCGAGCAAAAAACTTTTCCAAAATTTAAAATCGTTTTTGAAAAATTTATCTAACAGAATTATCAGACCGTTCACGTAGACCGAATAGTTCGGGACCATAAAAAGATTTGAACGAGACTAAAATCAATGGAAAGACTTGAGATAAGAAGTACTTGTTCCAGATCAAAGAGACGTAAGAGTGTTCTAAGATATTTCTGGTACTTCATTATTTTTACAAGAGAGGCAATGAGATAATCTTCCATTTATACCGACTGAGACGTTCCGTTGACGTAATCTATCCTATTGGATTATATCTTCTACTGTCGATCACCCATCAATCTGGAGCCTCCATCGACCTTCGTTCACCATGCGAAAGCCCTCGACTATCATGAAAACGTGACTTAAATGCTGGCTCGAGTTAGATAACAAGAAGAAGAAGTAGAAATCTTCACTCGAGGAGAATCCTTCGATTCCATTCATCATTTCCATCTTTCATCCCTCCTCCACGAAAACTACACCCCTATCCTTACGAACTTTCACCACTCCATCTAAAAAAAATTTCAATCCTGGTACATACTACGAAAAGAGGTATGACTACTGGCGGAAACGTGATAAGAAGATAATTCTAATCTTCTTCTCGTTCAACCTATTGTTGTACTACTGGCGCTCTTACTCTTTTGACAATTGATAATCTCAAATGACTTTTATAATAACTGGCCGGCGTAACAATAGACGTATAAGTTTGCACAAATGAATTATTCGAAAGATATGATAACGGCGCAGGTACCAATTTAGATTTGGAACAATAGAAGTAAATAAGAAAAAGTATATATAGTTTTTATTTCCACAGCTATAATTGGCGAAGAGTGACAAGATATGGTATTCCAAGTAACATAATATCATATTTACATAATATTTTGTTTTACCACAAGCACTGGTGTATATTTTGTATATACTAATGTTTTATTGATGCCGCGTGAATTTCAAATAGTTGTAAATTTAACATTGATAAATATATTCAATACAGTCTTTCTTATCACGGGCAATAATGCTGTAACTCCTTAAACTGGTTTACTCGAAGTTCATTTCACTCTTGCAAGTGATTTTACTAGTAAAAGTATCACTACCCTCCAGGGAACGAAGAAACTCCTTGTCGGTTGGCAACAAGTTTCCATCAATTGGTGGGGATTTACATTTTTGTCAAGTGATAGTTCCTGCCTGACTTTTTCATCTCGAAGTATAATATTATGTATCGAAATATATATTATACACATAGTATATCCTATATGTATACAACTGATATTCACGGTTATTCGGGACTATGAACTACCTGAAATGGATTTATCATGGGAATTAATCGAAATCAAATAAATAGAACCAACTTCATGTGGTTGAATAGTCCCGAATAACAGTGTACGTATACGTTCGTATTACATGTATGTACAATCCACGTGTAATCTTCACGTATCGCGTTGAAAATAAAATTCAGTTCCGACTTTGAAAATTGTATATTTGACCTTTCTTGAAATCAATTTTCTTTGCGGAATGTATCCCTCCTGATAGACGGATAGCGTCGTCTCCTAGGGTGCAGGTTTTTCAAACTTTCGAATGGAACAGAAATTGCGCAGGAAGCCAGACAAGCAGATCAACGAGAAACAGGAAGAGAGCGAGAAACGAAGTGTTAGGAAACTTCTCAAGTGCGCGACCTCTGACCTCGAAGCGAGTTAGGAGTTACGGAGCCGTCTGAAACTTTCTGCAGAGGGGAGTGTGCAGCCTGGCTAGGAGGTGGACACGACCAAAGTCAGTAAGGCGAAGGCAAAGATTTAAGATTTGGAGATCGAAACGAACCTGACGACCGGAAGGAGTTTGACGGAAGGTAAAATTCTAGTGGGAGACCATTGGTTGATTTAGAAATGATTTTTTAATGTAAACGTAACTACATATTCGCTAACTGGTTGTGCAGAACGGATGCTGGGTATTTTTTGAATATTCTTTTAATGCAAAAAAAACTTTTTTTAGTTTCTAAAAATTATGCAAAAGAATAGTTAGAGTGAATTAAATTTGAAAGAAATTTTCGAATTATATTTCATTTGTTTGGATACGAATATTCATTCTACCCAGGATCAGATATGTGAATAATACGTACGTAAAAATAATAAATAATATGTCGATAATATGTATTTTAATGAGTGTCTGAATTTTTAATATAAAAAATTTGAATAGATTGTGTCGTTAAATATAGTATAGCAAAAAACCAGCGGATTAAATTTTTAATCCTACTGCTCTTTAGTCTGGGCAGCTGCACTGCAGATAGGATAATGCGTGAATCTAAACTCACCGCTTCAACCTATCAATATAAAGTTTGACATAAAACTTGCCGTCGTAAATGGACAATAAAGTCAACGATTACAATTAGATTTCATAATGAATGGTAGATTTATTGTTATTACCAAAATTTCAGCTGAAGAGTCCGTTTCTCATTATTAGAGCGTGTATCATTTAATTAATGTTTATAATACTGCCAAGTCGTTACAAGGTATGCTATAAAATTTTATATTACAAAATAAAATTTAGTGCAAAAGAAATGTCGCAAAACTGGCTATAACCTATATTATGTATATCGTATATACTTACACGGCGTTAATTATAGTGCTAGTGTATTATTTCTGGTACGAGCTTTTGAAACAGTTACTTAATATGTTCTTCAAGTATTTTCATAATATGCAGACTTATAAGAATCTACATTTTTATGAAAGTTTTATTGCTTTACTTTTGCACGAAGTAAGCGATCCTCAGAGTGCGATTTTCGTATTGAAAATTTGTGGGAAAATCGTAAAAGGAACAGAAAGTGATTTCGGAGCAGTTCAATTTCTTCGTAGGAGTCCATTACCCGGTCCACCGATCCGAGATTCCCAGTCGACTTGGAAATTAGATCTAACTGCAAAAATCCAATATAAAAAAGTAAAAAAAGAATTGTCGAAGAGAAGTCCATCTAGAGTATACACTCGACACCAAGGGATTTTTCACGATTTTCGTAGGAAAATTCGAATCGAGTTTACTGGTTAGTTAGAAGTTTCGCATGCATATCAACGTCCGCACATACTTTGCATATATATTTTATTAAAGTTTTAACAAAAGTGCTCTAACGTCTGATAAAAATTTTATTTTTACATATAATTTTCACGACAAGAAAGCTTCTGTTATAAGAACTCATAAGAAAATATCTGTGATTCGCTCTGTGCGGAGCGGTGATAAAATATGTCAAAAATTTCAAAAAAAATTACCTCAAATAACTCTTATAATCAAAGCCTAGTCAAAAAATTATTTCAAATTACGTCTCTTTATTTTTTCATTTTAAATTACTTTAATTGGACTTTAATTGCATTGACGGGCATTTCCGTCGTAGTATTATACAAGAAAAAGAAGAAATTTATCAAAAGCAATTCGCAGTTGAAAAATCTTAATCGGCCACTTTCTCGAATTCCACCAATCATTCTGAGAATCCCATAGTCGATCAAGCGTATCGGAAGTAGTCGTTCGCTTGGAAAGATGATTTGAAGGATAAAAAGGGTGTAGAAAATCGAAGGGTATTTTGAGAACGCCGAGAGGCGGTTGGATTAAGGCGTACAGTTAAAAGAAATACCAGAAGTCACGGCTGTGACGAATCGATTTAAAAGTCTATCCTTTTGGTAATGAGGCATCCCAGAGCGTGATATTAGTGCAGGAGAAAGAAAAAAAAACATAGACCCAACCGGTTTCCAAATACGACTAGACAGCTGCACCCGTGAAAACGATTTGCCGAAAATTCTACGGTCCAAAAATATAGGACGAAGATGTCAAGATTTCAATATTACAATATTTCTATTAAATTCATCGTACCGTAAAATGTAAAAAATGGTGCACAACGCCTCCCCCCCCCCCCCCAGCAATCTCTAAATAAAAAACTCAATTCTATAGTTAAAAGGGAAACTCATAATAGGTTACCAAAATGATAGTGCACGTGCATAAAATATACTAAAAAATTTTTTTAAGACATTTGCAAGTGAAACGTATGAAGAATGCATAACTTTCTTATTTCTATTAGTCGAAAATACACGAGTCTATATATCTTCGCCGACTTCCTGCAGTTATGGGAGCTGTTTTTCTTGCTGCAACGAAGAAAGTAAAAATTATGAGTAAAAGAGGAAAGAAAGAAAAAAAGCTAGAAAATGTATTCGAGTACGAGAAGACATCTGCATGGCAGAAGACGATTCGTCATACAAATGGAACGATTAACTTCTTAACTAGGGTTAGGAAGTGGGGTGGCATTAGTGGTAGTTGGCAGCGAAGGCAGTGGCAGTGGATACAGCCTTAAGCATCAACGGCGAGCGGCAAACTAGACGGGAGCGACTGTTATAAAAATAACTGAAAAATTTAAGACCTCGAAAAATTCGACAGGAGCAAGCAGGGTCTGCTGGAGGTGCTGTACGAGATGTCTAATGTATTTTCAAATGTATACAGAATGTTCACTGAGCTTAACATGGATAACGTAACGTGTAGTACATTAAGACGGATCCACATTGTGGGAGAAGTTTGGCAAATATTTAGTGAATTTAATACGGCAATTTGAACCAGGAAGTGTTTAGCATTTCTATGAGGATTAATTTTTTATAATAATTTTATTGTTATTCCGAGTGGTAAATCATTTTTTTCAATGAAAAATATATTTGTGACGCACACTTCAGTACTTTAATTGCCAGGACAATTCGAAATAAAGTGTAGATCGATGCATTTTAACAAATACAATCTTTATTGAAAAATAGTACGACCGTATAACTCAAAATGTGCCCACAAATTTTATTTGTTACTGTTTTTAACAAACAATTGTGTGAATTTTTAACAATAATCTTCAGTCTTACTGGCTAATAATTTATATAGAATTATTTTGAGATTATATCTCTGATAAAAATATTTAAATATCAGATATACCTCGGAACAATCTCACGTATGTCTCTTTGATCTCAATCAAGTGCTTTTCATTTGAATAGAGCATTAATCAAGTTTTGGCATTGATTTTCGTCCGGTTCAAGTGTCGTTGTGGTCCAATCACTCAATGTAAGCTTTCCCGATAATTTCCCGTGGACTGTCAGATAATTCTCACCTTATGGAAATATAACATTTTTTAATTTCCGAACAATAATTCAACACAGATAATATTTATTGAAGAATAATAATCAAGAAGACTAATTAGTGAAATGAATGACCCAATCAAATGTACTGGAGACTCCGTATATTTGTTATATCGAAATGTTAAATACTCATACCTTTAAAATTCGTGCTACGTGAATGCTTCGATATGGTTTATTAATTATGTTTTAAAAACATGTTTCCCATTACAAAATTTATGGCTAATTTCTTCATTTATTTTACATTGTTCGCGGGCAAGCGGACTTCGTTGTCAAGAAGACAGTACCATTCACAGCACTAAGAAACATTGCAAGGTAAAAGAAAGCTTCCTAAAGTTCAAGTTCATCAATTTTGATTACTCGTCAGTCCAGTAGTTTCCATACATCCAATAAAAATGTCCTAGTGTCATGAATTTTCGAGCTATCAATTAATTGAAATAATAAGAGCAAAAAAGCGCCAGCGCGTCAACTTCTATGGCAGGCATTACGCCATGGAATTGTTAGCAGAAAAACTATGAAATACGCTTTGTCACTTATTGCTGGTGTTCCTGGCGATTGTTACCGGCTGACATTGTGAAGCAGGATCTCGGTAAAGAAGAAGAGTAAAAAGTAAATAAAAATCAAACAAAAGCACAGGAAAAACTGACGAACAGGAAGAAGAAGAAAAAAGTGAAGTAGAGCGGAGGGGGAAATTTGGAAAACGAGGAGACAGCTGCAGTGAAGAAAAACGATTGGTTGTACAGATAGGGCGGTTAGGCGGCGACGATGCAATCTCTGAAAATAGGATCGGTGCACGCATTGTGCACGGGAAAACGAGAGAATTCCCCGTTGGCGTCGGCGTCGTCGTCGTCGTCGTCGTCGTCGTCGTCGTCGTCGTCGTCGGCACCTCCTATTAATAGGCGGATGTCGTCGACACTCTCGAAAGACTCTCGAAAGAGTCCCCGAGGTCCTCAAACGATAAAACATATTCCTGCTACCGACAGCAAAATTCTTAATGAACCAGACTGCAGGTACTTGATTTCGATTTTTTATCAATCAATAGAGACCCTGCTCAGTATACTTATAATGCTCACCCCTTAGATTTCTAATCTGACTTACAACATTTTCTTTCCCCTTTGAAGAACTTATTGTTAGTTTCTGTTATACGAAAGCAACGCGATAATCCATATTGAATAAGAAAAAGTTACAGAAAAATTATTAAACATAAAACGAATAATACTGCATTTATGTATAATGGCAAATTTTTATTATTAACGTTGAAACGTTATACGTAAAAATATTGCACGAATTGGAATAAGATAAGGGACGCACGTGTATATTTTACATGTTACAACTACGTATCGAACCAATCCCGCACGCATATGTATATTCTGTGTTTCTATAGTCAGAAAGTACAGTGTTACATATGTTACTCTCGTTCCACTTTTCTCTAATTTGCAAATTGCTTTACAACGTACACTCTTCTACCGTAAAATAAATGTATGTCTTTGTAGCAAACAAGGAAACATCTGTTGAATCAGATATCAATATCCACGTAGGCTAATTTGGCATGACCTAGCCTAACCGAAGGTAACCTAACTGAAATTTATAGTCCTTAATTTAATCGTTTCTAGTTTAATTTTTCTTTTCGTTAATATTCCCCACAACTGCAGTTGTCATAACATCCTATACAAGAAACATTGTTCGTACATGTTTTAAACAATTAGAGTTTCTACGTAAAATTTTTGTACATCACAAACCTGTCAAAAAAATTCATTAACGTACATAGGATGTTACTGGTTCACATAAAAGAAAAATATAATTCAACAGGATAAGTGCAAAGAATGATACTGGTGGACATATTCCACATACTCTTTTCGATTACCATTCCCATACAGTTAGTTCTGTTAGCATGTTATAAAGATAGCTTGAAAATGTGGGAGCGTCTCGTAGTAATGAAAATTTGTCGTCCCATCGAATAGATAAGAGGAAGACTGCTATGGAGAATGCCTATACGTAAGTATGAGGATCTTGTAAAATTTTTAAGAGTTTCGGGACAAGTCGTCTCAGAGTGGTTGAGAAAGCCACAGTGGAAAGAATCGAAGAATAGAAACCAACATTTACGAGGGGGCGTATTTCATTAGCCAGGCAGCACGAAACGAGTCGAACTAAAGGATGAAGACGAGAAGTGAAAGCGGAAAACGACGTCGTAAACGGAAAGTCAATTTCTTCTTCCCAGAAGTGAAAATTGTTTTCGCGTATAGTGTAGACCTGTATAGTGGATTCTATACCGCGTGTACAACGAAAATACAAGTTACGTCGATAGAAATGCCTCAATCAAACAATTGACAGAACTAGGATTACGAAACGCCAACGAGCTACGATACGAAGAAAGTGATAAAAAAAATATAAACGTACCTAATAAAAATGTTATTTCCCTGTACGATAAGTAAAAAAAAAAGAGTCTTTACCGTCTTAGAAATAGACGTCGCTATTATGGCACAAAGACAGTTTGGCCTATCCGTTACATCAAATAGTGAAGGAATTTTTATCCGAAATAGATTTGGATCCCTTGTAACAGCCGGACGGAGACATAAATACCGCAGTAAGAAAATATTTACACTATAATATAAAGTAGAAAAAAAAAACAATTTTTACGTAAATAATTTCGTAACACGTCAACATTTAATTTTCAATATAATTATCATAAAAATAACTTTTCACTATAGAAATGAACTTTTTATTGATTTAGAAAAAAAATGTTAAATTTTTCAAAAAAAAACTCGTTCGAGTACCAACCACAGAGGTTATAGGGTTGTTTAACGTGTGAAGGAAAGAGAGTCATTAATCGATGGGAAACTGGAAAGCCTATTTATCCGGACGAGAGTAAAGGGTGCATCTGCTTAGTGGGACTTTACTATAGGTTAGCTTTCTCATAGCGAACCGCATAGAGGTTGGCAACCCTTGTCTAGGCTCCGAACGGAAACCCTCGTCTATGTGAAGGGAAGCTGAGGTAATGGAAGGTCGTCTAAAAGTGGGACGTAAGGGGAACAGAAGGGATTCGAAGAGACGTAAAGGGATGCGAAGGCGTTTTAACTGCCTTAACTGCCTTCTGGTAAAGAAAAGGGCCTACTGCTTATTTATTTTTCTTTATATCCTCAGCCTCCGTCCCCGTTTGCCTTTTCCTACGGCGCTATTTGCCTCTGCCAATTTTCTCGTATTTTCTGAAGCGCATCGTGTTTTATTGCTGGAAAAGTTAAAGGCACGAAAATTACGGTGCGCGCACCAATTACAAGTCATCAACTATAAAAGTTGAGAGTTTGAGTTCGCGTTTTATACAGAGCAGTCGCACATTTTTACTGAGCAAATATATGGTACAGGTACCAAGCTTGTTGCACTTGCAACTTTTTTTTATCATGAATTTATCACTGCGAATATTCGAGCCTTTTCCAATACGCGTATTAATTTCGTGATACGGGAACTAGTTGTACATTTAAACTGGTGATAATTGCGAAATCGCGAGTCCTCGAAGTTTTTCACGTACTGTAATTTATGTAATCCGTCTTAAATTATATACGCCTTACTTACATCAAGTGCAACGCAATTCTTCTGAGCTACTGCATAAGCGATAAATACTATATGCATAAATTTCTTTTTTTTCTTTCAAGTTGACGTTCAACTAATTGCACCGGCACAAGAAGGATTGAGCGCAAACCTGAGAATACTGACCTTACGAGCGATAACATTTAAATACATCAAAAGCTCGCAATTTAAATACACTATACTTATTAAAAAAGCACATTTCAAGAAGCTTTAACACGTCTGAGCGACTAAGTAAAAAAAAGGTCTCAAACATTAACAGAAACGAGTCCATTAATAAAATAGCCATCGGGCTTATCATGAATCGTAAATTAATCCCTCCTGGTTTTAAGTCTGTAGGACGTTGTAAAAAAGTTTAAAAAAACAGCAAACATGAGTCGCATTTCGCAATACGAGCCACAACGATCTTACAATTTAATAGAGTCTAGTGTAACGTGCGCTTTAATTTTGCACGTGAAATTGTTTAGGGAGGAAAAATGAACTCATTTAATTGATATCTTTTTCAGTAGATAACTGTGTCACGTAACTGTTATATATATATATATATATATATATATGTACATATATATAACTGACACATACTATACAACAGAGTTTGAAACGACTCCCTGGTGATAAAAGCCACAGTTCTCGAGGTTGCGCGAGAGAATTGCTTCATTATGGAGGACAAGAGCAGAGTAAACTCCAACAATAAGTTCGGCAGTACGAAAAAATGCAAATGGCAAAAATTGCCGGAGAAAACTGTGGCGCGTGTTATTCCATTGGGAATGCAAAGAGTTGTGCAATTCGTATTAGAGGCTGAGAGTAGATGTGCTCGAGAAGGAAAGTATGTCCGTATGGGCAAAGCAGAAGAACAGGGTGTGTGTTCCGTCCTCCCCGGGGGAGGGGAAAATGGCAGCTGCCATCAAATACTTGGCCATGCGAGTGACGGTGGACAAGAATATTCTACCATCCACGGTCCCATAATGCAAAAATTTTTTATCGCAAATTCGAGAATCGCGACTTTCCATTCTTCGCGAAAATTGCCTCCTCTTTTACGTTTTTTTTCCGAAAGTGTACATTTTAGGAAAATAACGGCCAAAGTAGTGCAAAAATGCGTGGGCACTTACGTGAACGAAAAGAATAGTGGCCCTCTCCTGCATGTTTTCTGCTACCAGCCCTCCCCACTTTTTGAAAAGCATTCTTGTAGCGTGATGTCGCACAATTTTGAAAAAAAATTACAAATCCATACAATTCTCAGTAATGACATAAAAACGTAATATTATTGACCTTGCCATAAAATTTTTTTAATTTTTTTGAATGGTCGATCTGCACAGGGAGGTTTGATAGTTGGGCGTGAGAAATTTGGTGGGTATCGAAATTGAAAATGTGCTTTTGACGTGTGATCATTATTGAATTTGATTAATTTCCCAAATCTTTTCTCTTACGAACTTGAATGGCCACGTGGAACGACCTTAACGCCATCTCGTTAGGAATTAGAACAATTAAACCGGCGTTTTTTAACGATGCTCTAACGAGACTTTTTTTAATTTTACGAGAGGGTGCGGCCAGTTTAATCCCAGGGAATGGAGGGAGACATGCCACGCGGACTTTGCTTCTTGTCACGCGATCCTTTCCACCATGGCGTGACGAAGATAGACGTGTCTAGGATAACCATAGGCCTCTATAGGGTATAAGAGCGTTATAATAAAAGTCTAGAAAAGATCTCAGAGAGATCGGAGAGGTCGAGGAGGTCTAGGGCAAATCCTATCGAGTTGATCTTTCGCTGCAGATTTTCTTTCGCGATTACACCTACATGATCTACAATACTATAGATCATTGAAGCGTACATCAGTACGTAAAGAACCGCTAACGTAGAATTACTTGAGCTTAATGTAAAAAGGTGATTTTAGAAATATTATAAAAATTGTAATTTGTTATATAAAAAGTCAATACGCTCCAATGACAAAGATAATTAAATTCGATTTTCGTTGATTTATCAAAATTTCTTTTCTAAAATACAGAACAGAGTAGAACGTTCTGTATACTTTTGTTGTTGCAATTTGCTTGAACGTTTTATATAAAATATGAATATTTCTGGAGATTGTCGTATGAAATCTAAAATGCGAAAACGTTCTAGTAACATTTTCAACAATTTTATAATAACTTAATAACTGCAAGGGTTGTACCACGTGTTTGGTAATTTAAAGCAATGAAAATAGTCGATTTAGAAGATTGACATTGCAAAAAATTTAAGTATCATAATCGCAACACTTAAAGGATATTTTGTGCATAATAATCACGATAATTTCAGTCCAAAGTTTCCGCCTTAAAAGTGCGCCGGGGTCGACGTTAAGATAAGAAAGGAGGCAAAATTTAAGAAACAACTAAATTTAGTCCGAGGGAACTTGCGTCGGCGACGCCTGAAAGCTTTAATTGAACCGGCAATTGGGTATATCGTACGCTTTATTTTGCACACGTAAAAACATTTTTCAAACTTAAGAAAGAAAAAAAAATTATTGTTCGGTTCAGCCACTTGTTTGCGTATGAACTTTTACCATTTTCAATAACTTTTTGTTGTTTTCACTCTCTTTTTGGCAACAGAAGAATGGGAACGTTCATTTATTAGTTTTAATGAGTTTAAAGTTTTTCCTTTATTTACAAATAACGTATTAGTAATTAAAAATAAATATATTTTCCGTGTATTGGACTTACTTATTTTCCATTTTATTCGCAATACCATTAATTGCAAAAATAATTTAATGCGCACCTTAATTACTTTCGTATAATAATTAAATACCAAAGTTTTATGCATTTGCCAATAAAATTAAAAAGAAAATGGTAATAAATGTACTTTGAAATTTAGTTATATTTCATTTTCTAATGTATTACTCCGCGTGAAACAGCGCTTCTTCTTCAAAAAAACAAAACATTAATGCACTTGTAGGAACCTTTTTGCAGAAAGTTTTGAGCGAAATTACAGTAAAACAAAGTAAGTTCCTTTTTTACAAGCGTCGAAGGAGTTTCCAAATATATATATTATTATTACACCATATTTATGTACAAAACAAACTGTGTTCAAATTTCTGTTATTAATACTAGAAAAACATAATTGCATAGTGAAAAATCACCTTTAAGCTGCGAGCCACATTAAAAAGATGATCCTACCCCCGCCCCATGAAGAAGTACATTTCTAATTCCAAATGCAGTCAGCATTTAGATAAACAAAAAAACATGTCCCAAAAATAACGTGATATAAGACAATCTTCATTAAAACGTAAAAAGCAACCATCACTGAATAAAATAGATCAGTAACAATTTACATGAATTAAATAAAAAGCCTGCGTATTTCTTTGAAATACAGTAATTCATTGGTCCGCAGAAAGCACATTCCTGCGAAAAGAAAATCCTTTAACGAATGCTGCTCCGAAGCCTTCCGCTTCGGAAGGCTTATCGGGCGAAAGTTTCAGTAAAAGGAAGGAGACACCGAAATAAATAAAACCTGCCTTAAATTCGAACGCAACAACATTGCGAAGCCCATTGCCTGACAACAGCAGGGAACAAAGAGAGGAAGGAAAAGCAGAACTGTAGATTTTCCGGGATAACGTTGAACTCGGCGAAAGAGGTCGAAAGACCCCCCGCTCTAGCCCCCTCAAGGCTCGATGACAGGGAGCTGCAAACCAGATAACAAAGCGAAAGAGAATAACGAGATTAGCGAAACCAAGCGATTAAGACAGCCAATGGGAGTCTTCGAAGGATTTGTTAAAGTACCGAGAACGAATTAGACCAAGTGCTGGAATCAAGATAAATATCCACTTTGTTCATTGGTCCGTGTAGTATAACTTTTACACCCTGTATATGCTACCCTCGCTTTGCGGCCACGTGCTCGCACTTTCCTTTTTTCTCCTAGCTAATTAAACAATCTTTGTTCCCACCCGAAGCGTCGTAAACGTCAATTCATTTTATTTTACAGAACCGAAGATCTCGACGCTACAGATTCAACTTGGATCCCAAAATCCGGAAATGGCTGACCGAGATAAGTTATTGCTGGGAAAATATACAATTTACATAAAAAATATATATATATTTATTCCACTGGCGGGCTCGAACATAGGGAATTGTTATGTTTGGCTTTTGAATAAATCGTAGGCGTTCATCTTCGCTGCAATGGCCGGTATTGAGAAAAAACTCACGAACAATGCTTCTTTATCGGTCGGTTCAATCTCTCGATTGTAGAGAGAGTGCTAAAAGTTGAAAAATGTACGGATATCGATTTTAGACACCCCTTCTATAACAGGGGATAATGACATTTATATGGCAGATGATGGGTTGTCAGATGGCATACAAAAATTTAATACTTTACATTTTTTTTGACAGCAAATTAAAAATATTTCTTATTGAATGTATATTTAGGTGACATACTACAAATTAAAAAAAAATGATTTAATATCCTGTACAACAGTTTTGCTATTTATATAACCGTTTATATTCATTCGCGAAAAGCAATTTGTCGAGTACATATGTGTAAAGATGAAATCTTAATTACGTACACAGGAGAACTATGTATATAAAATATTATAAATTTACGCACAATGTGCAATCAAGTTTTGCATATTTCGTATAACGTATTCAGGATAATATTTGCTTTCGCATTACGTTAATAAAATACTTAAAAATGCAATGCCATGCACTCTAAAGCTTTTCCCGTATGCTGGTAAGCACTCCAATTACAGACAATATTAACTGCATCGCTATATTAAAATACTTGAACGGGTAAAACACTACATTGCTTATTATTTATTACATATGAGTGTACTTCACGGAACTGCAAAATGTAAATGATAATCAGATAAATTATAGCGATAATTTACCAAACAAGTATTATTATGCCAGTGAACCCATTTACACGTTCAGTACAGTGTTTAGTTTGATACGAAGCGCGGTTTGTTTAAACTGTACATGAACGTAAAAATAGTGTACGAAACTTTTCTATTAATTCTCATAATGGCGTATATTTATAGCGGTAAAATGATAAAAGGTTAAATATCAATTTTTAATTAATTCCAACTACAAGAAAACAATGCATTATACTTTAAATGGTAAAATAAGAAATATTTGTATACTTACGCCGATGTGAACAGTGCCCAAAAATCTGCACGCATCCGCTTGAAGTCGAAAGTAGATTTCTTATTTTACACTAATTGTTTAATTAACACACATTGAAATTCTTATTAACGTTTTCCTTTCAAAGTACTATGTTACTGTCCATGTTAACTTTACATTGGAAAAAGTCCATGCGCGAGTATTGCCGTTTATATAATTTAACTTCTAGAAAAGGTGATTAATCAATGCCGCAATCAAGTAAAAATTAATTATAAATTATTGCTTACTTATGATTTCATTGAATCGATAAAGCCTCGATTATATCATTATATATTATTATTGGCCGGCAACTTTAGTCACACTTGAAATATCTCTTGCTCAGTGTCAACGTAGAATTTTTTCTTGATTCCAACGAATCTTCTGATTCTATGGGAATCAATGTATCTTGGATTTTTTAAGAATATCAAACTCTCCGACTTGTTCTGTCAATCATTTTATTCGTTCACTGTTACTTTTGGTTTTATCCGTGAAAATCTTTACCGCCAAAACTAAGAAAGAAAATCCTCTATTAATATCTAAGTATTTCTAATAATAATTGCTTGATATTTTTTTAATCAAACTATTTACGATTTTTGAGTAATATACATAACGGGCAGAGTTACTCCTAATTAACACGAATTACAATCACCAGTTAATTTGACTGCTATCAACGTAAATTTGTCCTTAACAAAAATCTTCGATGTATCTAGTGTTAATACCAAAAGCAGATTTGGCCAAATAAATTGTTCAAAGGCAAATGCCTGCAACCTTAGCAATGAAAAAGACGAAAACGTTTTCAAGAATTAAAAGAATTTTCTTTCACGTTATAATTCTATGAGATGCAGTACCACTGCTATATTCCACGAACGAACTAATAAATCTTTTATCTCAATCCGAAGAAATTCAAGTCAATTATTAAAAGCCACAATCATTTCTTCATTGAAATATAGAATTTTCTGAATGTCGTATATCAACATTAATTTGAAGGTTATTTTTTAAAAAACCTTCAAAAGATTTTAACTTTTGAAATTTCAAGTAAACATCTTCCGCAATTATTAATTATTTAGTACTCGACGGATTAAAAAATTTTTCTCAAATAACGTTACATCCCAAACAAAATTTTATTTACCCATTCAATTAAATGCTGACATCAATGAGATTGTCAAATTGAGTTATACAATTTTTCCTCAAATATCTTCACCAAGAAACATCACCGAATAAATTACGAATGTTCCGCTATTAAATTCTCTGCTCCTCAAAATATAAAAAAAATGTATTCGTGTCAGACCGTATCCCTGTCAAAGAAACAGTCAGAATCCAGATAAATTTTCACAGCTTTTTTTCGCGCGACTAAACCATAGTTTATTTATCGACTTGTGCGAAAACACTTTCCTGAAAATTCCGCACTATGAACCAAGCATAACCTAAAGACGCGTCAAGAGATTCAAGGAGTAATAATGAAGCGCGACTCCAAAGAAGTCGAATAGTGAATAGGGAGTGCGAGTACAGTCACTGCATTTAAACGAAACGTATTCTCCCTCTGGGATTTCGAAGCGAACTGCAGGCTGCAGCGGCAATCTTCGCCACTTCTGCCTCGAGATCTGCGCAGGCGAGCCAATGCCGTTAGGGTTGCCACCACCAGAGCCCCAAAACCCACACCCTCAAGCCCAGTCTCTGCCACTCGCCCAGTTGCCCAGTCGCTCAGCCGCCCTTCCTAGTGAAGGATTTGAAAAACTTTTGAGCGTGAGATACATTTATAAAAGCACGTCTTCAATAGACGCCATATTACCTCTAATGCTTTATTCTATACATGCTGGTACGCTGGGACTAATAAGTATCCTTGGAGAGACTAAAATTAACGATTAAATATAATTAAAATTATACCACTTATGATCCTTTCAATTTTTATTTGAATTATGTTTCTTTGGTGAACTAATAGTCATGATATTCATACCACGTAACACTACTAGCGAAACAATTTATATTATATTTAAGATCCAAAAGGACATACGAAAAAAAACACACTGATATTCAAATTGACCGAAGTACATATGTGGTTAATAATTTGCCGTGGAAATAAATTGCACAGCAGTGTGAAGGATGCATAAAAGAGATGTTATATATTTATTGATCTTTGACTCTCAAATGTTGTATACGACTCATTCGCACGGTAATAACCTGTCAAAGGAACTACTGATATTTCAACGAAACATTTTTGGAAAGATTCGTAACAACTGAAATGCATACTATCTTTCAAATTAACAATATCATGGACCTTTGGAGTCAGCCAAGTAAAAAGGTAAATCGAATTTCATTAAACCTAACCAAGCCTTAGTTGTTTGGAAAATCTTTTCCTTTTCAAAGTCAACGAGCCATTTTTCATTATAAAAAATTATTGCTTATCGATTATTATTATGCGACGTGATATTATCGCTCGTATACAAGAAAAACAGCAACTTCTTATCATCCATATGTCAACAATTTATTTTCGTTGATATGTGTGTCCCCTTAATGCTTTTTCTCTGTTTACTTACTTTGTGCTTTCGGAAAGCTTTTCTCAGCTCGATTATATTGTGTGTAGGGAGGGAGGAGGGGGTGGAGGGGCAGGGGGTTGAAAAGAAAAGAAGCTGACGATAGACGATCATCTTTGATATCGCAGGGGTGTGCAAGACGCGGAACAACGAATGATCATCGGAACGTGAATTATTATCCCGTTGGTAAGTATAATTAGGCTGTAGATATCTATGTACAGTCTTTTACAGTATATGTCATACAATTTGAGTAATGATATTGTGCGTTTGATCTTTGAACTAGTGGGTGCTGTAAACTGAGGTACGCGATAGATTAAAAGTATCATATATTGGGATTAGGGTAAACGTATGTAGATTTAATCTTGTTTGCTGGAATAAGTATTGAGACGGACCTACAGTAAATAAGATTTTGTGATGCGCGTCAAGTCAAAATATTTATGAAGTAATGTATCTTAAAATTTGTAGGCATCGCAATGCATATAGGGAACGTGTAATGGCGAAGGTAGGAATTATCAATGATTCATTAGCCTTGTTCCACCAAGTTCTAAAGCCGACGTAATAATGGAAATCGAGTAAAGCTCATTTCCTAGAAATAAGCTTGAGTCAAACGTCGTGAAAGTTTTCGATCGCCTAGAATTTAAATGCTTGGAGCATGAAAGAGTTCTTTCGTGTAACTGTACGATGCGTAAGAGTGGGTCGTTTTCGAAGCTGTAAAATACGTGTCTCGTGTCGATTTTTTTGATTTTTTCTATCGCATCTAGCTATTGTTTGAAATTGATTGAAAAATTTTGTGCAAAAATGAATGCACATTTAAAGTATTTTTTTTATAGTTGCACGTATTATTTATGCTAAGTTTATGATTATTATATAACTTTATCTTTGAATTGTCACGTTCCTTAATTCGATAAGACTGCTTTTTTTTAAGATTTAATTTCGAATGACAAAGCAGCAATAGGAAAAGATGTTTTTCTTCGTCATACAGTATAGGGCTCGCAAGTTATGGTCTATTTTCGAAAACTTTACATAAAACTTTTTGATTGAATTTTGTTATAAACTTTGCGAAATTCTACTACTTATCATATAGTCATTTTTATTTATACCACACCTACGCTGTTTTGGATCTGCGAAAGAAAAATCATGACGTGCTGCTAATAAATGTTTTAGCTGATAAATCATGCGTAATAAATACTATATGCGGGTTATAAGAAATTCGATGTTCAACGTATACATAGTATAAATTTCCATTCATAATTGTCTTAACCAGGGCCCAGTCATGAATTAAAACGGCCCTGGACAAGGAATGAAAAATTTCTACCTTGAATAAAGCCGTCTCATTTCCTTCGAGTATTCAAGTACTTAAATCCTATATTGCTATTACAATTATATTATATTTAGACTGATTAATTTTTTAAATCTCTTGTAACATTAACGAACCATTCTTACCTCAAAGCTGACCAGAAAATGTTTTCAAGTAAATGGAATATTAGTATGTGAATCATTAAAAAAAAAGAATAAAACAATCGTACAATTTCAAAAATCCGACAATTGCGATACTTGTATCAATACAGTATCAAATTTTCAGTTTTAAGTCAATAATTCATGACAGTTACAAAAACAATGTAGAACAGGTAAAGCGCATGCACAAAATAATAATAAATATACGTTAAGCATATACGAGTATTAAAATATAAGAGAAAATTGTATTTCTCATTATATTAAATCTGTTTAACAAGAATATAAACAAATTACATGTAAAAGGGAATACCAAGCAGAAAACCCTTAAAAAATGCGTCATATTCAAAATGAGATCAGATTATTATCCATTATAAGATTATGCATAGAAAAAGAGTGCAAAGTGCTACTTTGCATAAAGATTCCGTCATTGAATAGATAATCGATCCAAAGCCGAATACTTGCTTGGAAAGCTCGGCCATAGATATTGAAATGAAAGAACTCGTTGTTGAAAATTGGGGAATTACAGGATTTTCGAGTAAGTGATTTTGACGATGAACCAATCATTTTTGTCGCTCACTCGGTACAACTGATTACGCGAAAAGTCACTTAACCAAATGGATTCGCAGACTCCTGCCATTTATTTCCGATAAACGGATGCTGACTATAGTCTGCGGTGCATACAATGTACCGTCAATTAGTTTTTCTACGACATTCGCAATGATCGCTCCATTCATGTGTAAAGAATAATAACGGAATATATTGATTTTTCATGCTACTTTATATCTACCAGCACCCTTACCATATCGATTCGTCATTTAAATAATTATTCAGATCAATTATTTAAATTGCATTTTTATCATAATTATACATACATAACAATTTTCAAAATATTCAGCCGAGTGAAGTTCTACGTGATGCGAAATAGTTTCAACCTGGAAGTAGACGCGACTCTATGTTTTTCAAATAAAGAATAAATTCGCGCGACCATTCCCGGGCTAATGACATTTCGTAATACACATATGTACAGGTATGTCACTCCAGGTATTTTGAATTTCGCTAATTTTTCAATATGACATAGATGCATAATATTGAGACTTTTATAGAGAATGTTTTTTTTTTCTTTTTGGATATATATTCCAAAAAATGTACTCATCCAAAATGCTGTGGACTCTGGAGGAATGTTAAGGGATGTTTTCGTCCCGTTTAACTGAATTACATGGGTAACACTTTCACATCGGCCTTTCAGATGAGCGATATTTTTTACCTTAAAACATCTTCGCATCGCACGAAATTCGTGAAAATTCATATTCGCAAAGGATTTTCGTATCCTCTTAAAAATCCGTTTATCACAGGAGGTTTTTTCCTAATTTAATAATAGGCTATAGAAAATATCCCAGACAGCTCATTAAGGGATTATTTAAACAAGGATCTGGAAAGTTTAATTGAGAAAATTATACGTCAACTGGAATCCCAGGCAGAATTCAGAATTGCCGTAAAATCATAAAAGCATGAAAGGAAGGATTTTCCCAAAACTTCCTATTCCACCTTTTGTCCAAGTTTTTATGTACGTGACGAGGAAGAATACATTATTTATCAAATCATTATACATATTTATACTCTTATGTTCCTGCGTCACCTCCATCCGGAATTTAATTCCTCATGTAAATTTCTAGTCGATCGTTTCGACCTTTCGTTTAAAATTTTAAATATAGCCTTTTGATATTAACGTGTAGAATATTTTGACATGCGTCACATTGAAACCGGAAACGCTGGACATGTGTAAACCTTGCTGTTCTGTAACCTCCGGAATTGAGTATTCCGTATACATTTCACACTGATACGCTCAGCAGATTCGTTTGCAATTTTGTCTATAAAAAGTTGAGCCATGCGAATGCAAAACAAAATATTTTTAATTTGCACATCCGGTCCATCGAAACCGGAAGTGCCGTACATATTGACGTACAGTATAAACTACGCATAGACATAGGAAAAATAGTCGGCTGAAGGAAAAAGATAGCGACTGGTGGCGGCCAAGTCCTTTCTCCTTCCAATTAGCAGTCGTAGTACAAAAGTATAAAAAAAGTATCCAATAGGGGGACGAGAAAAGAGGAAAGCGATTGACCGCTACCTGATTTCCTCTTTATTCATTTGAACGGTGTCAATGGTTGTACAACTGCAAATAATGCTGTTTCATATACTACCAGAACTTGATAACCCCATATAAATTGGATGAATTATTCGATAAATGAAAAATAGTTGCTAAAAAGTTATAAACATGAATTTTCAAAAAGTATACATAATCATGTTATGATATTAGAAAAATATATCTCATTTACCATTTTTCGAAATCAGTGCAAATCTATAGTTCTCTATTCAACGTGACCTGTCGTATCGTATTTTCAGGAAGAAAAAAGTAATAGAAATTCTTGCGATAAGAAGCGAGCAAATCTCATGGATGGCAAATCGAAGAAAACCTGCCTCGATCCCTTCCATTCGAAGTGACGACCGGTGCTGCAACCTGCCGACACAGAACCGACATTTCCCGAATTGCTCTCGAGCTGCTTCAATAAACTTTTTGCCCGATCCGACATGGTCGTTCATATTTAAGGGCAACATTCTTGGACCTATTGGTTTGGCCATATTGGCTAGCGCTGCTCCCTAGCTCTGCCGAAGAACAATTCAGCAATTTAAACAAGTTCCGAATTGCTTGCACCGTCCATAGCACAAACTATTTGAATTTTGAATTTATTGCTCAAATTAATATCCCTTGTACGAATCAATTAACGTTCCGCACGCCAATCCCCATATAATTGACACTTCCGCGATACGATTTTTCCTTGATTTCACAACAATCATTATTTAGCCAACAATCTGGTAATTCACAAAGTGACATAAATACAATGCGGAGTGTTACTGTTAATTTTTTATGCGGAAAACCATGATTAAAGGACATGAGACTACTTTGAAAGTGTTTTAATGACGTTAACAATTATGAACGAGAAATATTTTATGAGGTAGGCGACACCGCATGAAAAGAAAACTAAACAAAATTTTGTATTGTTAATTACGAATTGGTTGACAAAATTATGTAATTTTACTAACTCGAGAAATGTTTCACATCTCTAGTAAAAATATTTCAGTATCAGACATACCTCTGAACAGTCTCGCGTACGTCTCTTTGATCTCAACCAAGTGCTTCTCGTTGCAATTAAGCATTAGTCAAGTCCTTCCATTGAATTTCGTCTCATTCAAGTCTTGTTATGATCCAGTTCATCAATCGATCTAAACAAACGATATAACACTTCTATGACTTCTGTCAGATGAATTTTGGCAGACATTTTGAATCTTTGAAAATTATCGGTCAAGTTCACGTTGAACAACTTGATTCGGACTATAACGAGACTTTCAGCTCAGACGAAAATCAGTGCAAGGACTTGACTAATACTTAACTGAGATGAGAAGTACTTGATTGAGATCAAAGAGGCATACTTGAGACTGTTTTCAGATATTTATGATAAATTAAAATGTTCACTCCGGATTCCTGCCTATGAAACTTTTAAATATATAATATTAAGAATGATCAATAAGTCGTTACATTAATGTTAATATACGTTAAAAATAATGATTACCAGAATAACATTAAACTCAATACTCCAATACGAATACTGAATAAATCAGAAATGCATATAAAAATCAGATTATTCTGGAATTATCCTGGAAAGGCTTTCCCCGTGCAAGCGACCAGTAGTAAACGTAGAAACGTATGCTTATCCGACTAAGTACATACATTATACCAATAAGGCAGTAGAAGATCCCAATAATCTTTATCCCTCGGGAAACTACACTTCCATGCTCATTAAATAAATTGGTACTTGAAAAGTAATGAATTTCTACGGAATAACAAACATTTTCAAGGAGTACCAACAGTCAATCGTCCATATGTAAAATCATAAACGAAAGTATTACTAATAAATTAATAAAATTATATTTTCAAAATTTGTCCTGTATTAACATTCAATCGCAAGAAGGAATAATCGTTGAAAATGCTATTCATATTGTCAGTGACATTGTACGAAAAGTACCTTAAGAATATTTCAAATCCCACGAGAAGGTATAAACGTTAAAATTTGAAGAAATGCCAGAAACGGGACACCCCAAACCTTCATCAACAACAATAGAAGAGCAGATAAAGGAGGCAGGGACCGAAGGGAGGGAAATAGGAAAATGTAAAGATGAATCTCATAAGGGTGTGTCTCGAAACTATTGCTGGGAATTTTAAGGCAGTCTAACCGACGCCTACATTTGGCTTCCGTCCCGTCGGCTACGTACCCTCTTCGGTCACGACGTTGGCGTCGGGAACGGCCGTGGCGTCTGCGTTCGCGTCGCCAGCAGCTATTACTTACACACCGTTGAAATGCAAAAAGTTCTGATCGAAGTGACAGAAATTAAAACAGGAGAGCCACGCACAGAGAAAGAGTCGCAGACCAAAGCCATAAAATTCGTGGTTTCTGGTCCAACGCCTCTAAAGCCCGAATATACTGATGATCGTGAAGAAAATTTTTCGGCGACGCCACTTATTTTCATCCGTGAATAAGAGGCATGAAAACTTTTTCGAGGAGGCTCCATTTACTTTTTCTTTCTTTTTTGCTAATGTAAAGTACTTCGTCGTCGTAACGCTGTTCTCCACTTTAATCCAAATCCAAAGTCGGGACTTTCATAATTGCCATAAGTCACGACTAAGCCTTGTCGGAAATTCAGCCGGTGAAACTGTAGGCTTAGGTACCTAGACAGATTGAGCGAGAGATTTTAACGAAACTGCTACCCTTTTCTTTCAGTACTTGCTAGAGGACACACTTAATGTAATCTTAATTGCATTGTATGCTATGTACAATTATTCACGTGAATACGGTTAACGGCTTTAATAATAAATATAATCTAAGCGTTCGGCACAGCATTAAATCTTCGTATTACATCAGCATGAGATACAATTATTTGATTTATTAATATTACACAGTCTGTCATTGCCGTCATATTTTTATTACTTCCTTCAATTATCAAAATTTATCATTTTCAACGTCTCAGGAATGAACTATTTATCTGTTTTGGTATCAAAAGATCTTCTTACCTGTACAAACTGTTTCATTCATATTCTTCGATAATTCATCAAGAAAGTTGAAATCTAATTGCATATAGGTATACCTCATACTTGTTAAACCCCTCCCCTATGAAAAGATGAAAATAAGTACATTATACATGAATACTTTAGCACTCCTGTATACTTGTCATTCGAAGAAAAAAACCTTTATACTAAATAAAATTCACAAATTTACTGTCAACTGAACCTTTACTTTCATTGTGAGTAATGCGTTATGTATATTATAAATTATCCAAACAATAAAGCTACATCAATTTTATCCAGCATCCTGAATCACTTTTCTTACGAGACAACCGGCTTGAGACGTATGAAAAAGTATCAAGGATTTTACTCGCAGCCTTTAAAGTACCATAGATCTTTGTGTACATGTATATGTACAATGTATGTACATTGTACATACATATGCAGGATGTCTCATAGACAAATACAGTAACTATTTTTTTGTGCAGCGAAAGTAAAGCTATTCCCGAAAGAAAGTGAATCGGCGCCTAGTCTTTTTTTCTAGCAATAACTTTTGGGCTTGTCTATCGATTCACGAGGGTGCGAGCGGAAGGGATGTTTTTCATTGAAGGAATAGCTCGCACGTACAAGCGCAAATTTATAATATGCCAAATGGTCCATCGCTTCCATTTGTCCTAGCGTAAACCTCTCTTAATCGGATCAATCGTCGAAGCGTCTCTGGAATTCGTGATTCGTTCGTATCGTAAAGTGTTTGTAGGATTTTTATTATAGAAAACCATGAAATCATAAAATTCTATAGAATCGCACTCACATAGAGAAATTTTACGAGTGTCACAACAAAATCAATAATTTTCATATTATAGTGCTAAACATTCAATGTACATTATATTCGTTATGTCTATCGACACTCGCACGTAAGTCTCAATAATTTACGTTTGTGTGTCAAAAGGTTATATTTATATTTTAATTGTCAGTTATTCATAGTATCGAATTTATTCACGTTATCGGTAAGCATAATTGTTATAGAAATACAGCTGAAGTCTACACTGAAACTGAAATGTGTATTGTATCATTTATATTTGGTAAATTCTGCATTACCATTTAGGTCAATATATCAGCGGGCTCCGCTTAAATAATATGCGTGACGTTTATTTAATGAAAATATTGGGCTCGGTGGAAACTGTTAATTTTGGATATTTATAAATACATTATTTAATATAATATGCTAATGCAATATGTTAATCATTCCAATTAGACCACGTTACTCAATCGTAAGTGAAGCATACCGAAAATAATAAATGTCTGTAAAGTATAATAAAAAATGATGACCTAATTTTTTTGCGAACCACTCGGCTTGAACGTATCTGATATATTGAAGTATAAACAAAAATAAATTCGATATAATTAAACGTAATAAGTAGATTCGATTAATCATTTTTAATTTATTAATTTCAGAGTATAAACAGTTGGACTAATTAGCACAAAATTGGATTACATATTTTGATAATTTTCTTATACATGTATATCTTTATTGCCAGTATGCACAAACATCAAAAAATAAATATTTGGACTAATTAAGTAAGTAGTCTTACATTTGTCTTTTTGACTCTTGCAAATTATTAAAAAATCCTGATATTCAATTTATTTCATGAGAATTACGTATCCTGATCTGCCTACAGTTGTTTGCCTGTTCGGGAGGTCATTCTTGTATGATTTACAACGTAAATGAGTTTCCTGGTCTTCAAATTTATTTTCGTAGTTTCAATATAGTATGACATAACGGTATGGTCTTTTTTATCTTTAGATACTCATGTAGAATTCACGGAGTCCCTAAAAGTCTGTATTTCGTATGCATGAAACTCTGACGCAAGCACTTGGCTATTAATAATTGAATTACCTGAAATTATCGGGGGTCATTCTTGACACGCGTCAGACAGTTACTTAATAACTGACATTTTGCTTAATAGAAAATGTCTTCTTTTTTTAACATAATAGAAAATCTTTCGTCTGTATTACGAAGTTATTCTGAAATCCCGATAGATTCTAGCAATTCCTACCCGGTATCGATATTCAGATAATTACAATAACAAGATAAGCAGCCGATAATTTGAAAACTTTAAAATGTACGGTATTACATAATCATTAGACTTATGTATAAAACCATTTACCAGAAATATAACTCTAAGTAATCTACAAATTATTTGCAGATAGTACAGATTAATAATTATGTGTGTTCAAGAAAAAAATTTATTTAGTATCGATAAATTCCTTTTCTCTCGATAAAATGGAATATTCGCAGTCTGCAGAGATAACAACGTATGGATAATGGAGTTGGGTGAATCGTGTGAATATGTTCGTGCGAAATATTTTCAATAATCTTCTAAACGAATTCAATTTACAATTGCAGGAAGAATCAAGATAATAGAAGCCGGTGTTTCCGAATTCAAAACAGGATATTCGAGAAAATATTTATTTCTCCTTTGCTACGTTGAACGCAGAAGATACGACCATATAGTTAAATATTGCAGGTGTGAAGGTTGTAGTTTTTTTTAGAATTATTAATGCAGTTAAATTGTTCGACGAATAAAAAACATATATCATAAATAAGAAATCCGATTTCTGGTATATTATATCTCTAAACGTTATTCGAGACAAACGTATAAGCTGAAGTTGATTCTGGAATAGAATATTCTAGAATAAAATTGGAATACGGATGCGATAATATTCTTCTGTGTGACGTTTATATTGAATAACGTCTGGTTGACTTGAAAAACGTACGAAGAAGCGTTGAAAATCAAAAAAGTGAACATTAAGAAATATAAAAAAACCTTATATCTAACTATATAGATAACTAGAATAGTAGAAAGCGTAGTAGATATCGAATTTTTCAAAATCTAATATAACGGTATATTTTTATTGGTTAATTTGAAATTTATATGATTTATTTTTTGTCTCGTAGCTTTGAACTAGGATATATTTATTCCATCTGGTCTTTCTTTGATCATACATCTCCTAGCCTGATTTTCATCTAAACTAACATATTTATAGCCGGGAAATATCAACTCATACATTTCTATCCAAAAACTCCAAATGACAAGCATAAAATATATATGCTATATATGCTATGGGAATATAGTAATTGTAATAATAATTAATCATAATAGCATTTAAATGAAGTCAAGGCTGTCAAAAAGGTTTCGTCAGTACGTCTTTTAGTAAGTCAGAAAAAAGGTCGTGACGTCTTATAAAAATCCCCAGTCGAACTCTGACCGTATATTTTTTAGTGGTTGGTGATACCGTATATAAATATTGCTAGATTATCAGTCGCGCGTTTACATACGGCTTACGCGTGTAGTGATTAAAAAGCGCAATAGAAGTTGCTGTACGCAAATGTGATTTTTATGTGATTCTGTAATTCTTGGAAAATGACCGCTTCGAGGCATTCCGTGACAAGGCCATCGGGTATTTTTATAAAAGTCGTCACGTTTCTACCAAACAATGAAAACTTTCACTAAATATCCTATGACATAAAAAAACTATTTTTATAACACTTACAGTAAATATACTAAAAGTAGTAACATAAAAACTTGTAAGTATGTAGGTAAAGAACTAGTAATGGAAGATGGGCTAAATCTAGGTCCCTTAAGAAAAAAAAGCCTTTCCAAACATGTATCATGACTTCCCTGTCGTTAATTAGGCTTGGTGGCAGACGAACTTACCCCACTGGATTACTCGTCGTACAGTACCTATCGTCAAGACCATTGATATTGAAACGTGCATTTTTTAAAAAAATTATTGAATTATCTTTTATTATTCAATATAAATTTGTCGAAGTAAGAATTACTAGTCGATTTGTAAATTTATATTATTCCTGTCATGTGTGTTCTAAAAGTCTATGTTCGTCATACATTAAATTGTAAACGTATTCAAACACGTTCTGAAATTACGCAAGTTTGAAAGTTGCTAAGAAAATAAAAATGAGTATTATCAGAGAAAACCCAATGTATGTAAAATGATGTAATATAGTTACCGAATGAAATTCTTCGTCCAATAATTTATAGGTTTTCTCTAAACTCTCCGAAATAAATGTACTTTTCCGTAAAAGTTCACAGCACTTGTGGCCATAGGCACGTGTTTCCGTTATGAAGAAGAGGAAGAAGGAAAGAAAAAAATCCGTTCTTTACGATCGTTTAAATCCAAAAGCGAGTAACGAGAATTCTCGCTGAATAAAGTTTGCCCCCTTTTTTTTACACGAGCGTTATTTTACAATCCGCCAGAAAGCAACGTTGCGGCAAGAATCGAGAAAAGGCTCCCTCGCGAGAAGTGTAGAAGCTTCAGAGCGAACGCAGAGCATGGAAGCTCAAGTTGGAGGTCAGAGGTGAAACGTAGAGGTGCGCCACGATAAAAGTCGCTATCCTATACGGGGACAGAAAGTGGAATAAAGTTTTTACGGTTTCCGTTTTCCCGGAGGTCTCTTCAGGTGTAACAGAGAATGAGGGGAAAAAGCGATATTCGCTTCGTGAAATACATTTTCTTCTTATTCTTTTTCAATTGTACTTACTGACTGCTTCACTTGTTTTTCCCTTGTGAAATTATTTAGAGATTTTGTTGAATTACTCGTTTACAAAAAATCCTGTACATACATTTGCTTTTGTATTAAGTACTTCTATTTTGCGGTACAGTACTCCTCGCGAACGTTGTCACGTAAAATTGATTTTCCACTCAATCCAAAAATACCACTGACAAGAAAACTGTATAGTAGAAAAATTCGACATTATTCATCTTCTATAGGGTAAATCCACCAGTAACGAGTACCTTGATAATCGTCTCCACTGAATAGACACCCTTGTTACTATGACTATATATAGATATAATTTGCACGTTCACTTACTGGGGACTGTCCATTCATTGGTGAAGTCACTCGATTAATTTTTTTCCTAAATTTTATCACGAGATAAATTTAACAATAATATTGCATCGAGAAAATAGATTGCAATAGTAATAATGCAGATTCCCGAATGGCCATTGAAAATATGAAATATTTAACAGGTCTGTAATAAAATTATGTAAAATAATTTTTAAAAAGTATTTTCTAATTTAATCGCATATTCGTTACCAAAGATAAGTCCGTCAAGTAATATACATATAACAATTATAGTATTACGATTTTAAGTTGAATTGCATTTGAAGGATTAACAAGTTTCTCGTTAAAAAATAGTAAACCTCGTAATCAAGTGACTGATACATAATTTATTGAACCTTCTTTCGTTATCTGATACCTAGAAATTAATCTGTATCAATCGCACCATAAAATACTTAATACCCTGCAAACCGTATATAATATTAACGTGAGCATCAATTTTGTGTATGATTTTAACCTTTTGCTTCCTCATAGAGAAAGCTAGGTCACGATGGAAAATTTTTCTTTCAAGATTTTTATGTCACCATGTTCAGAATGTGCCAAAACGTCGAGAAAACACATTTGGAGAAAATTTCCGGATTTATTTGTGTGTGTGTAATGGCTTCCCAAAATTCAACCGTGTATTACTTGACAACGGTTTTAGCTACAGCTTCCAAATTTTTCAGGCATGTGCAGCTCTATAATATCTTCATTGAGTATAAGTTCTGTCATAATTTAAGCTGTGGCTCAGATTGTATGTCGTTTTCAAATTCTCCAAAAAAAGGACGTTATCATTCTAGCGATCGCAAATTTGGCGATACTCGTCTAAACAGTTGTTAACAAAGAGATTTGTATCCAAAGTTGGTTGGTATTGCATTTGGGCCGAATCCATCGAGATGTTTTGATTTTATATTTGGAATTTTTCGAAAAATCAACTTTATCGCTGTAACTAGCGCTTTCTTCAACGAATCAAACCCCAATTCTCTGCAAGTATGAAATATCATCTAGCCATAATACATATGAAATTTGGCGAAGATCGGCCAAGCGGATCTGATTTTATAGCAATTCGAAATTTCACGTTTCGGTAGTAAATGAAAATTTATCAATAAGGAAGCCAAAGATTCAAAAAAATAAAACTGCTTCCTCATATAGGGACTTTGTACACTACCTACGATTCGGAGGAAGCAAATTGCAAGTTTCAACTTGCGGCTTGTTTAAAAGTGTAACCAGCAATGCCTCAAAATCGCTGCAATACATTTCCAGCATACATGTTTCACTTTGTATAGTACTATGATGCATATCTGCTCCCAATGGCTTACACGTTTTGGTTACGATTTTGATAAAGCAGAAGCGATATACGTTTGTACGTATATATTAAAGAGAACGTTTGTTGTTCGTATATAGCTAAGAAAATTGACCTATATTTATTCTATCGTAACACAAAACTATAAACTTCTCTCATTGATGAGAATATAAAATATGCATTTTTCGTATTTGCCAATAAATGTTTCGCAGTATGAATCTATAATGTAGGAAAAGCAGAGGCAAAGTGGGACACGATTTTTATAGAAGTTCCAGGTTTAAGTGAAACACTGATGTAACATAGAATACACTGAAATTTAACTAAATTTTTAAAAAATTGGAATACTTACATCAGTTTGTTTAGATAAAAATGTATACACGATAAGAAATTGATTTAAGAATAACAAATAGTTTAGATATCATTAATTTCCCGAGTGACTAATGTTGTCCTGGTCTCCCTTGTGTCGTGTAAAATAAATATCTGCTTACAAACGAGCAAAATTATTTTAAAATAATATTTTTGGATAGACCTCTTTACATTGCTTATATGCTGTGGACCATCAATACAGAAATAGGGCCAACCAACTTCAGTTCGTGAGGGATTTGTACTTGTGAACATTATTGCTATTGGTCAATGAACTTTCGATCATTTTTACACTTGAATCCATAATTTTCCATGAATCTCGCTGTACATATTGAGAAAGCAGTTATGATTCAACTTTGTAGTCAATACATTTTTTTTCGAATACCATTAAAAAGTATTTCGCTAACGGTAATATGCTTTTCATTTTATTAATATCATAATATTTATACCTAATATTTAATTAAATCTAGTACTCCACTCAGCTGTTTTAAATATTTTTAAGTTTTTATTTACATAGAAAAATTCTAAGTAGGTACATATGCAGGCATCATTCAACTGCTCACTTACAGGGACACAAGTAAAATACCTCTAATAGATTCTTTTTCAATATAAGTTTACCCTTTCTTGTGAGATTAGATCAAAGACTATTTTTAAATTCACCACAAATATCTTAGTTTCCTATTTGCCAGCTCGGTAACCAATCCAAACATCTTGCTTACTGTTATCATAGAAGAGCGCATGCGCGAATCATTTCGTGTGGTGACTTGGTTAATCTCGCAGAATAAAGAATAATAGCACGTAAAAAAACTAGCTGTCAATAAACCAAGAAAGCCTTACAGATGTAAGAGTAAGAGAAGAAGGGATATCAGTGAAGTGCACATACAAGGGAACGCCTGGCAGTAAGGCAACACAAGAGAACTAGCTACTGCATACGTTAGGTTAGGTTAGATAGAAGAGCGCGAGTGCTGCGCATCGCAACGCAGAAAAACAGTGTCAGGCGTGCGCGACAGTGGGTTCACCCTGACCTTAGTCAGACACGAATTAATTTCAGTGAATTTAACCGTGACCCAGCATTCGTTGTTACTTCGTAGGGTGTGTACATATGTGCAGGCGACCGCGGATCTCGTTACTCTGGTATGTAGAAAATCTATGATATTAATTTTGCATTGCTTTCGGAGGTTATGTCCTCACCTGCTAAAGATCGATCCCCCGGCGCTGTGTACGGGCTATAGCAAAACCAGTTTCGTGAACAGTGCTTCCACTGCACTTGCATTAAATTTATTTAAAATTGTACTGCGTTCCATTGAATCATATCTATTAATACACTGACTGTGTAGACATCAAGTATTCGTATGCTTACAATTCCTTTGGTTTATTACGATTCAGATACTTATTTCAAAGGCTCTACGTTCGAATTCAGATGCTCCTGATTTGCCAATTTAATCGCCATCTAATAGATAATTCTTTAAACTATCAGAACTAGTAGGTCAAAAATGTACTATTATTTGCGTATGTTGTTCATTTTTTTTAACGAAGAATTCTTTTATTGGGTACTGCGATTCTTATTTCTACTATTCAGGTAGAAAGACTTTTGACTTGTTCTGTACATTAGAAAGAAATAAATGCGCGATGCGTATTCCGTAAAGAAAAGCTTTTAGAAAGATATTCACTGCGATGGTAAATGTTAAGACTTCAGGTAAATACTATTTTGGATAAAGCTTCTCATGTCTGTTAGATACAATATAGATTGGTGATAGTATTTTTCTTTTAGGATGTAATTATTTTTGGTATGCTCAGTTTTTTTTACTAATTTTTATTATATAATAAACATAGCCGTTGACACTAAATTAGTCTTTTTTCAGAGCCCCAGTTATACTCAACTGTCACTCATTCAAATAATTGTATTAGAAGACTTAGAAATTAATATAGTACAGGAGATACCAAAATAGTTCAGGGGCGTAGCACTCTATTGATCTCGTACGTTTAATTTTTAATAAAATTTCCAGACCACTGTCTGATGGATTAATCTTGTTCTATTGAAACTATAATATTATATATTACAACAATATCTCTCAGATTGCCGTTAAATTTTACTGTTTATTTATCGATATTACTTAAAGTATTAGTTATCATTGTCATAACATCAGCTGTGAATTTTGTGTGATAAACATGCTTCAGTGACATTCAAAAAGTTAAGGACGGTCATTAAACCTGTTAACCTTTATTCCCAGTGATTCAAATTTTTTTTATAATAAAATAATTGGATTATTTGATGCTTGATATAGAGAGCGAATTTTTTAAAATTTTATTGTAGTTTATATTTAGCTGTTTCTTGCTCTGTTGATCATTATGTAATGAAAATAAAATTTTATACTTGTTTCCCTACTTTATTTGTAAAAGTCAAAACTACAAAGTTAAGTAAAATATATTCACAAATCAACCTTCCGAAACCGGTTCAATACACAGTTTAAATTCATTTGATTTTACGAGCGATTAAATTCAAATAACTGCGTCACATTTCGTCACAATATTTAATGCATGTCGATTTTAACTACAATATAATAAAATATACAATCAAGGGTATCATATATGAATTATATATTATCGCTATCCATAAAATACACTATATTACTTTTAATGTATTTCATTGTGCGCGTGATGCTACAGAATTCGTTTAAATGGAATTGTTTAAAATCAACGTAGACATGGAAATAAAAAAAGAAAGATTAACTAATATTGGAATATCATGTGGAATATATATATCTGTCGAATTTATTCGACACTTTTAATGATGAATTTATTGAGCACGTAGTGTATAATCTATAGTGTATAGCATGTTGTGTATACATACTAAATGTATCCAGATTTTTCGATAAACAATTATTATTTCAAGTCATACAGTTTACGATACCATCCAGATTATGCATTACATTGTAAATCTAATTGTAAGTAAAAATTATATTAACGCATTTAGATACGTATATTATTTTATTTTCATTTATTTCTGAGATTGTCATTTAATAACCCGCTCTGTATGTGTTACTTATATACGTTTTAAACGGATTGAATTAACACATTTAAAATGCATGGTTCTTATTAAACGTGTCATTTGAATAGTATAGCTAACATATCTGTGATGTGGTATTTTAATACGTTTCACAATCAGATGTATTTAAATAACGTTTTTGCAACGCTGTACGGAAAGTATATAGTTTGCGCACCAAAAAACAAGCATAAAATGGTCCATTCTTGATGAGTTCAGAGTCGACCATTTCGTGTTTCTTTTTGGTGCATATACTGCGAACTTTCCGTACTTGTTGCAAAACATAGTATATGATACGCGTGCGGATTGGTGATTCCTGACGAGTGTGACGTTTGCCACCTGAGCGAAGCGAACTATCCGCACTTGTATCAGAATGTACTAATGTCAAACGTTTTGTTAACCATAACCCGGTAATTGCTATTTTTGGTACCCCCAGACCATAAACCTGGGTTATTTTTGTACAGCGTGTTTTTCACTAACTTAACTTCATAAAAAAAAGTGTACATATTCATACATTGTCTTTGAAGTACCGTAACGCTAAAAAAATTCAAAAATATTTTTTTGCTTTGTTTTATTGCCTACATATTGCACCGGATTCGGGATGCGCATGGCTATCCAAGAATAACCATAACTTTTGCACAGAACGTCTAAAAAGAAAAACGAAAACGGGAAATTGTTCTCGACCTGTTTCAACAAATCAAATCAGCTCGAACGAAAATAACCCAAGTTTTCGATCAAAAGATTAAATAACAGTGATGAAAAATGAATAGAAAGTAACTGCGACAAAATAACGCACATTTTACAACTTTTTGGCTGATACACCCGATATCATGTTTTTCTAAATAGCCTGACGCGTTCTGGAAAAAAAAATCTACATCTAATTGGGTATATTATGCCCGATATATACACGTGTAGTTTAAATTACGTAACGTGCTTAGTTTCAGATCGGTTACGTGAGGTTAAATTGCTGTCTGTTATATTTCTTCGTCTCTTAACCAAGTATAATAATAGTCTCTGGGGCCTATGACACTTGTACTACTACTGCCACTACATTCGGTGCGTTTTACACGTAGCACATACTTTTAATCCATAATTGTGACCTCCTTTTACCAGCCATCTCACGTCTTAAATTTCGCTTTGAATTAAGATATCAATTAAGGCTAATAAAAAATATAAATTTCTCGCATCATCGTTGCAATTTCAAATAATACGTTACCTTACGGTAATATCCATTTTCACTTGAACAGAGCTTGTAATGAATAAATATCCAAATAAAGATTGATACCGTATATTAATAAAACTTACTGCGTGCGATTATGCCTAATCAAAACGCTGCACGTCGCGTATCACTACGGATATTGAAGCGGTGTAGGTGATTAAAATTTCAAATTTATTAACATTTTCGATAAAATTAAATCGTAACTTGAATTTGAACCAGGATTGAAAATATACGAAATCCTTTCTCATATCAACGACAGATAACATATTTAAGCATCAAATCGTTATCAATCTGCAAAATCCATATCACTTTGAAATATTTGGATCCATATCGCTTCGGAATTGATATTTTTGGACAACCGATATTTCGTTTAACAAAGATAAGAACAAGAATAAAAATTATCCATCTCAAATCTGATGAACAGCATCAGTCAAGATCGTTTATCAGAAGCGTCACGTCATCCGAACATAACCAACGCGATCTCACTTTGACAAATAATTTTTTCATTTTTTTTCAACTGTCCCAATATTTTTGTTTTTTCTAAACTATTTCAGTGCACTCTATGCATTCTATTTATCTATGAAACTTTCATCCTAACGAATTATCCCCCACTCAACACAAATACGAATTTCGTTAACGCCTTATGCCCTGTATTCGTTAGAGAACTTTTGCAAAATTTAATGGTATACTAAATCTACTATACTTTTTTCACGTTCCTTCAACCAACCCATGTTCTTCCACGTTGAATCAGCCATATTACTAACCACCATTCACGGCGACGTCTGGTCGAGTTATGTTGTACATGACTCAGAGATGTTACTGTACCGCGACTAATTTAAGTAGAAAAAGAAGGGCGGGGGGGGGGGGATTTGGTAAAAGCGTGTTTTCTGAAAATTTAACAAAACTGGACTCTCACGTAAAAGTATTTATTACAGTACGTAGAATTCCTAGGTGCGTGTGTACACACAGCGTGATAATCTCACACTTAGAAATGTTAATTAAAAAAAAAATATTTACTTTATCGCGACATAACAAAGAAATGCTATATGAAGGAGATAATAACCAGCGGAAAGTTTAGTCGACTCAGGTTAATACGTGTTATCGATCACGTCCAATAAAGCAGCGGTATAGTAGACCACCCATGTTACGGGTAAGTCCAATACGTCGTCTTGATGTACGACAAGTCGGATCAGGTTTAGCTTTTCTTGGATCAGACGAGGCTTTTCTTGTTAGTTCTGAGTCAAGGGTGAAGCGTGATATTCGATTTTTAACGGCCGCACAAAATTCCTTGACCTCTCCCTCCCCTCCCCCGAGTCAATTTTGTACGTTCCGCCCATGTACGTAACTTTTGTACCAAACAAGGACAGGCAGACTTTATCTTTACGAGTGGAATTCACGAAATAAAAGTTTTCTTTTTCTTTCCTTCTTCTTTTATGGACAGCTCGCGAGCAAGATGTTAGTTCTATTCGTTTCTCGATATTCGCCTCTTTGTATGGATGCCTAGGACGGCTTTCTGTGCGATGGGAATTAAAACAATGAATCTGCATAAGTTGCCCTGGATCTGTTCGGGTTAGGTTCCGTAAAATAAGATTATGCTTCCACGTATCAAATTGGATCATGTGGATAATATGCGGCGTAACAACCCACGTTGCAAATTCGACCTTAACCCGGGTTTATCCCTGCGTACGCATTACAACTGTGTGAAGGTTCAAAGGTAACGAAAAGTGGCAAATACTGTTGGGTAGCTCGGGTCGGATTAGGTTTATTGATTCAGAGTACTAAATTCGTTTACGAGTATGATACAATGATATATCCTAAACTCCTGAACTTTGTCTAATCACTCGACTAATTAAAGCTGACGTGCTACGTGTGCGTGTTTGCGTACAATTGAATGACACAATTCATTTAATCACATCGTCCCACAAACAGTGGATGCTAATATTTCGAAATCATCGTTGGTCCATAGATGGGATGTAGACTTTTTTTTTAATAAATCCATCATTCCAAGTAGCAATTTTACATCCGTACAACGTTACAGTAATATTAGATACGTCCGCGAGAATATCTATAAAACAAAACAATTTGAACCTTGACGTGTTGTGTGTACGTTTATAACATATTTAAAGTTCCCGCCAAATGAAATACATCCCAGGCAGCAAGGAATATCTATGAAATATCTTTAAATAGTTGCAAATTTAAAGTAAAGTTATATCCAATAAAGAACATCCCTAAAAACTTGCACGGATGTATAATATCTAAATGATATTATATCATTACAACATTTAATCGAAGAAATATTTATTTGTCTTTTATTCTATCTATGATTTCTAATATACACAGCATCAGATACCTTCTGGATATCCATATTTCTTTGAATGTGTCTAAAAACATTGGATATGCAAAAGGAATACACTTCGTGTATGCTGTATGTGCTATAGATATTTAAAAATGCTCATTTAGTTTTCAATCCAGTGCTGAAACTTTTGACTTGACCGTCGATTCACTGTTAAAAATCGAAAATCGCTGTTAAAATTTACTTTCAATGTTTTTGGGACCTTCGTAAGGATAGCAGAGCCCGACGATCGGTTGTCACAAGATCAAATGAATGAACAATTCGCCGGTGCTCAAGATGCCTTATTATAGATCACCTGTGATGCACAACTTATTTCATTTATTTTTTTGAAAAAAGAAACTTGCTTCGTTTGCTCATATGTTATCCATACGTATCTCTATCTCTAGCTTTCGTAACATAAATAAATACGTACACCTAAAGAAATGCGAAATCTCGTAATTTAAATATCGAATAGGCATGGAAATAATATTTTAATTACTAGAGGTTTTTCTACTGACGAATACATATTGCTTAGACATTCTACGAGCGTTACCGTAATATCTACTGTTAATGTTGTATGTATTGCATTTGGCGAGAACCTTGAATAAAACACAGACGTGCACACAACGTCAAGCTTGAAATTAGGGTATCGTATAGGATATTCTTGCGGATATATATAACGTTACTGTAACGTTGTACGAATGTAAAATTGCTACTTGGAATACAACATTTAACAGTAGGTATTATGATACGTTCGTAGGATATCTAAGCAATTTGTATTCGGCGATAGAAACGTCTATGGCAAATGAAATATTGTTATTATTTCCATGCCTATTCGATATTTAAATTACGAGATTTTGCGTTTCGTCAAGTGTATCTATTTATTTATATTTTGGAAACTGGAGATAGAGATACGTATAGATAACAGATAAATAGATGAAGCAAATTTTTTTTTCAAAAAAATTAAATGAAATAAGTAGTGTATTACAAGTGATCTCTAATAAAGCATCTCGTGCACCAGCGAATTGTCGATCCATTTTTGATCTTATGACAACCGATCGTCGGTCTCCGCTGTTGTTACGAAGGTCCTAAAAATATAAAAAGTCAACTTTTAACAATACTTTTCGAGCCGTCGATTAAGTTTGACATTCCAGCACTGGATTTAAAACGTGCAACATCTTCGCAATTTTCTTTATTGCAATTATTTTCAGATATTTAATAGATATTCGTTGCTGCCTAAGATACTTTACTTTCGACGTTCACCCGGGCAAAGATCATCTTGGCATTCCGTAGTGTAAACCACCTTGATGTTTCGCTAAAAAAAGAATGCTGAAATTCATCGCTCATAGGTAATACAGTTGTTGAGCTAGGATATTCGAAAAAAAAGTTATTCCAGTTAGTAATCTAATAGTATAATAGCTCAGTTGTTTCCTTATTTAGATACGCTAACCAGTTATAATTAAGTATACTAATTGTAAGTATGCGATAATAATGATGATAAATACATTGTTTTTTATGATTCCCATGATAAGTATGATAAGTGTCATGACAAGTCTGTCGCATAAAAGAATATTATGAATAATTAATATTTTTTCCTGCACCTCTGTAGTATCATTCTTAGGCTCTTATTGTATGACGTCATTCTAATGTCTTAATTGAATAATAGCTTTGACAGTTAGAACAGTGATAGACACGAGAACGACTGTGCAGCTATTAGTGTCATTGATAATTATGCTATCGCGCATGAATGCCAATAATCGCCATAATAACGTTAATGGCTACGTGAACTTCGAGCAATACCGTGACGAAGAATTGTCTCTTCGTCACGGATAAGAATCGCGAATACTGGATGCCTGGAGCGTACGCGTAATTCTCATTAGTTTAACATCCTCGTTGTACAGTTTCTTATCTGGTACATAACATCCACTGCCATGCAACCAGTAACCGCTGTGGTAATAACGGAAAATAGCAGGAATATTTGAAACAGCATTTCGGATGTTCTTCCTGTAGCTAACTTCCGTACCAAGTTGGTCTGGAGACTATCTTTCGACATTTCCTGTACACTTTGTTAATGGCATGGAAAACTTTCATCCGAATTAAGTGATAAGTTGAAAACGGCTTTTTGCTAATAATTTTTTCGTCATAACAATGACAATAATAACGGGCCGCGGAATTGCGCAGAGTGTCAGCTATTTTTACGAGTGGGATATATTTATAATTTTATATAATAAACAGTTGAGATTTTTTAAATAGCATTTTCCAAGATTTACAAACGTATTATTCGACATTTTTGTGCTGTTAGAAATACTATTGTAAATAAGTATACTTGGAAGTTTATTATCACTTATAGTCATTCGCCTTGAGCAAGTATAGACGACTTTCCGCAGGTTTGATGTTTATTTACCTACTTGTATTCTACACGATTTTATTTTAGTACGAACCCACAGTACGTATCCTTCAGGATATGGCTATTAGTATGCGGAAAATAATTATTAGAAAATTAATCAGAATATGTGTATTGAATATCGTCGATTAATTAATTGGATAAGTAGTAATAGTAGTAACGAGTTTATTGAAAATACAGAACATTGAACGGATTTACATTCTTAACAGAGCATTGTATTACATAAATATTTTTCACATTTTGTTTGATTGTCAATTGGCCATCGACCGAAGTCCTTCAGCCTGGATTGTCTTTTTCTGCGTGTCGACTATATATATATATATATATATATAGAATTTGAGTATTTATTTGATTACCGGTGATCGTTGTTCATTCATACGAGGTGGTCATATGTCGTATGTGCAGTGTATTTATGTTTACGCATTTCATTTTGATCGGATTAAATATTATAATCCAATAATTTAATGTAATGGTTATAAAATACATGGATATAAAATTTATTATATGCGATTTGAATTGTTTATTATTCTTGTGTTTTTCAAATATTTTATTCTACTGTACTCTTTAAATGAATTTTATGTCATGCAATTAATTCAAGTAAAGAATATAAGTATGTAAACGTTTGCAAAGTAAGAGTCATCGTCGTCATGTTTAGTACAATATTCAATACTTTCTATTTTGATAATAATTACTCTGTAGTATATGAGTACATAGTTATTAATTCATCATCGATTGATATGTCAGTTTTAGAATTCTTTAATAAATTTTGCAAGTTATTTGCGTTTTTCAAATTTATATCTCATTTGATACAAGTACTAGTATGTATTGCATCATATACCTTAAATGATGCGAAATAATACAGAATAACAATGTAAGTTTATTATTTTATAGAAGGCATTCGTCAAAGGCATTAACGAATATAACAATAATTACCCAATTATACCATAAATGCTTGAATTTTTAATTTTAAGATATAGGTCAGATTCCTAGTTTTTATAAATTATTTTCTACGCGTGCTTCGATAAAAGTTTAATCATATCTTATTATTTATAATTCACATTACACATATATATACACACATATATATCCATTCAGAAATTTCCATGTAGGTTTTTATGTATTTACATATGTATATGGATGCTGCGACTGGTCTGTTCTCTTTTTCATTGTGACTGACGGATCGTTTATATGGTTAGCTTCGGAACATTTATCAATTGACAACTGACATGAAACATTAATAGATGCATTAGGTTACAATTTCTAATGACAAAATATCGATTTTTTAAAAACAAAAGTCAAACTCTATTTGTCATGATATCCTGTCGGAACACATGTACGGTTATACGTAAAACCTTTTTTTTTCAAAATAGACAACGTGCAGACAAATTAAAAAAAAATATATTTATATTGAAATATTTATGAAATTGCAGATCACTATGAAGTATAGTGACGTCGCTTGTATCTAGTGAAATAAAAATCGTGCGAAACTCTGTCCTAGATAACCATGATAATTTATGTGATATTAAATAAAAGATAAGAAATTATCATTTCATTATGATGTCAATCCTCAAAAATAATAATAATAATAGTTCAACCGAAGTAGACTGGACCGTATAAATCAAATGAATACTCTATCATTAGATGCTGCCTTTGTTCGTGCTTAATGTTTTCTAATTTTTCGGTCGAATTTAATTGTAATTATTTGACGAATTCGGAAAAACTTATTAAAGAAATCTGTGCGAAGGGTTGATTCGATGACAATTATTTGATTGGTAATTCTTGGGAGGTTGACGTCCGTCTGGATTAATTTCCATGGTAAAGCAACCCGTGTCAATATTTTCTGACCAGATAGCGGCCGGTAATTGAAATCGTGTGTAAAAAGTATTCTTCGTCGTCTGCAAACTCACGCGCTTACCCGCCATTTGATACTCCACTGTCGTTATTTCATCACTATCAATTCTTAGTATTGCACAATGCTCAAATCTATTCAATATGAAATTTATATTTGTCACTAATTAATAGTTATCTATCTGTTAAATTTTTTGCCTATTTTGCGTGATGTTTTTATTTATTTTTTATTCATATTCGTCTCGTTCTGCCTGCCATATTTATTATGAAATGTTATAACATTCTGTACGTACCATGTAAAATGGAATTCGTTGACGGTATCCGTAAACTTTGATATTTACCTACTAATTAGTTTAATGCCGACGTTTTCTCTTCATTCTGTAATATTTATTTACAATCAGGTGGTCTTCGTGTGGAATTTCAACGATTTTTCTTTGTTTCAATTTTATTTCAATATTTCTCGTCTAGTAGAAAATTTTAAAAATACGAAAATCACTTCCATTACTTATGGCAAATTGAGAGTGATATGATTAATGAAGTAAACCGGTATTCTTTATTTGTATTAAACATTACAAGGACGTTTTACAATCACGGGTCTCACAAACAATGAGAAAAAATATACTTTGGTTAATTTCATAATATATTTCAAGTTAGTACATCAATTTATCTTGAAGATTTTTAGCATGCATTTTGGCATTGAAAATCGACCTCACCTTTCGACATTCAATATACTTTTTTTGAACTCGTGTTCCATGACCTATGCTCCGTCATCCTGGTATGAGTATGCGTTTGCGTGCTTTATAATTATTATTTGTTTATTCGAAACTTCATCTTGTTTTTATTAATGCACATTCGCACTTACGTCACGAGAAAAAGATGTGCGCGGGATTCAAAGTTCAATATTGATTTGCATTGAAATAAAGAACCTCGCTACCTTTAACCTACAGTATATCTGCTCTAACGATAGCCGATAATTCTGAAAAAATGGTATACGAAGTAACCGTAATACCGAATGAAAACCATTTAAACTGCAAAATAGTATTTCATGTAACATACGTAAAATGAAACATGCTAAACTGTACTAATTGAAACAATCCTGTGCAGCTGCATCGGACTATAAATAAAATTGTTCTCGATAGATTTATATCTTTTAATTGAAATTAGTTAATAATTAGAAACGGCTCGTGTAAAAAACAAATTATATTTATCTTGGCAAATATTATATATAACATCTTTGCAGATACGAGATAATCACGGACGTGAAATGTTAATTTGGCTTGAGTGCATTACACATTTGTCGTGGAAAAAAAAATGTTTTCAACATACCTGTGTAATTTGATATAATCACATTAAATATTTTAAACTAATCGAAAAGCAGTGCGACGCAATTCTTTCATTCACAAATTCTCGAAAAACTAAGTACTGCAGAAACATGAGTTGCGAGTGCAACGTTGCATTCGTATTAAGTTTTTGCAAAAAGTTTAAAGTTCGAAAGAGACATGGAAATATTTAGTCGTCTTGTCTAACGCATAAAGTCGTTTCCATTTACAGATTCTTATGTGGCGCTCGTATGTTGCGGCATTTCACGAATAGTCTGAAGTTCCTGCGCGTATTAAAATTAATACTAGAGCACAGAGTATGCGTTATCAATTATCAATTAATTTAATCATAAAGTATTTAGTTTCAAGTAGAACATATCAGGGACATAAGCTCAGTATGCACATTTGAGTACGTACGAGAATATGCTTTTACATAATGAAAGTACGATATGCTTCTCTCCCCTATAAATAGAACAACGAAAATTCGTTATAATTGCTCAATCTCTGGACTTATTTATACAGGGTAATAAATACCTAATGTATAATTGAGGATAACAGCAATTATTAATAACTCGAATGAATAGGTGCACTTTCTTTCTTTCAATTAAACGCTCGTTACTTATTATCACTACCTATTATAACTCTTTGGTATTATTATTTTTAATATCAATGTACAATATATATTCTGAGACGATGAGATCCAATTGGTATTCCAACGAATGCGTCGCGCATAATATTAACTGAGGGCGTCGTACTGGCGTACCTACCGACGCCTGGACACGGAACGTGTTAAGTGGATGAATAATGGCTCGATCGTGTCGTGTCGTTTCCAACCAAGGGAAAATTCGGGAATTCGGGTATTCTCAGGGTTAAGTGATCGACGAATCGGAAGCGGGTTTATTGGTATTCCGTTGAACGACAATGTCCGCCGACGATGTTCGAACCCTCTCAATAATGTTCCGCGAACAAAGGAACGTGCATCAATATTCGTAAGCGGATTACCGTAGACGCATCCTTCTGTAAGGATTCCTTTCGTGACGTTTCTGTCTTCAGGAATGACAATATTTGACGGTTATATCAAAGGGCGTCGCACTCGAATCACGCCGAATTTAATGATTTCTCTGTACTTGTAAGAAATTTGGGGAAATTATGTCAGTCGAGCATGTCCTGAAAAGATTCTAAACGTCAGATATAACTTGAACTAGGTGAAATTATGGATTTTTATTATGTGGCATTACGTCACTGTATTCGTGATAAATATATGCGTGATATAATTTTTGTTGAGTTCATGAACTTGCGACATCAGTGGAAGAATTATATTTTGTACGTATAAAGCGATTTCCTTGTTTCATTCATATATTTCTATAATTTTATTTATTTTTTATATAGGCGAGAGTGCCCAATGTGATTTTTCATTTTTCTTTTTGGAATACTTACAAAATTATTACCTGGAGAGTTTGTTGTCATACAAAAATTTTACACGTAACCGATACTACTTGATGATGCGAACGAGTAAATAATACCTTACCTGCGTATGAAATATAAAATAATCATTTTTCTTTTAAATTACGTAAATGCCTTCTCGGAAATATGCAACTGTTAATATATAAAGTTTTATTGGAATGCGAGAACATATTTATTTCTTTATTAAAATTTATAGCAACATTCTTGATTACGAATTTGAAATAAATTAGCGATATTCTATTTAAAACTTAGTGACTGACCTGATTCGGAATACCTGATAAGAAAACCATACACATATGTATAGCCGAATGAATACATAGATTCGCCAAACAAAAATGAAATCTCTTGATGGAATCGGTGACTATTGCGCGACATTCTTTAGAAAATATATCCTCGTATACGATGATGACATTACTTTGCCCCTTTTAACGGCGCCATTAAAATCTCGACTTTCCCCTTTGTCTTCATTCAGTAAAATGGTCCTGGGTTCTTTCTCCCAGCGCCTATAGTCTTTAGTACGATGTTCTTTCTTCTCGTTTTGTTATACATTCTGTTACGTCTTACCCCTCTCTCACCCATATTTTTTTCTATACCATTCGTCTAATTAAAGCATTACTCACCTTTGAGTATCAACTATGAAGACAATTAGTCTTTCTCTTGTTTATGAAGTTCCTTCGTATCCGTAGAAATGACGTTTTTCTGTATGAATATTTCTTTTTTACGTACTAGAGGATCTCTCAGTATACGTGCATCCTTAATAGTCTTGCGCAATAAAAAAAAACTGAAATGAACAAAGATAAATAAAATTATCGTGAGACTGCGAATACATTTGAAGGTTCGTCGTATCGCTTCTTATGGTTATTTCCTTTGAAAAAGTCAGTTTGTTCATCTTTCAAAAATCCTTGTACCTGTTATAGCTGTATATACGTACTGCGACAACTATGCAATTGACATTGTTGCGAATGAAAAAACGTAAAAACAATTCCCAGTTTATTCTACAAGCTAGGTGAAACTCGAGGCAAAATATTTCTCTGTTATAATATAATAACAGTTTATCGAATAAAATTTTTAACTTAAAAGAAAAAAAAACGTAGTGCACGAATCATTGTTTTATTTATGCAATAAGAATTAATAGTGACAGCTCGTGTCCGTCTGTGTTTTTTTTTTTTGGTGGATATATCGGACGGCTATGGGCGTTCATGCATGATGCGATCCTCATGGAACAAGGGGAAGTTTATTATGAGAAAGCGCGAAAAGAAAGGAAAGGACATAGCAGCCATAGCTATGGGAGAAAAATAAAGAGTTTTCCCCATTCTTTCATAGTTCGCCGCCCAGTACATACATAACGAATGGCTGTACCGGCTGTACCGTAACTTTCGTTCACGATCTTTTATACCGTACATGCAAGCGTTCGCAAGCTAAATTTTACTCTTTCGCCTATTAATCTTTTAAATAGTTATTTTTATGGATATCGGCATGAAAAATTGGCGTAAACTATGTGCACGTTGGTTACGTTCATCATGTGCATCCAGTAAATTATCTGTACACGTTATACCTTGGAACCACCTGTACTTCTTAGAATTATAGATCGCAGGCTCGTGATGATTATTAAAAATAATTTTTTAATTATCTTATATATTTTTGATAGTATCGTCTATAGTCATTGACAAGTTAACGAATCACCTTCACACGAGTCTTTTGTTTAGATTGTTTAATACATTGCGACATGAAGATCCGATCATTTTGTCTTATTAACGACTAGCCATTATCGTTTAATTATGGTCAGCCTATTATCGAGTCAATGTCTTAAGCCTTGTCCGATATGTGCATTACGTTAATGATATTAAGCACTTGATAATTTTTTTTAATTTTGCTCTTCCGTTATCCAATTACATAGTTGGTAGATACCGATGAAGAAATTTTTATTTATAAATAATGTTTCTCTACTTGTGCTATTATTTTATATGTTATCTCCTCATTCATTCGATTAGGGGAAAAAGTCCCATAAACGGTCTTTCGAAGAAATTTTAATGTAATACTGTATACAAGTATTTATCGTTTATCAAAACTTTACTTAGGTTCTTAACGAATTTTTCATGAATTCCCTTGCGCAACCGAAGAAAATCTCATCAAAATGTAAATTTATGTAACCATTATAAAACCGTATTGCGTAAGTAGAATTAAAAATGACTCACGGGTATAGTGTGCGTGTGTTAATAGAAATATAAATCAATTGTGAAACCATATACATATATGAAATTTGTGTAAATTTCATATATGTCAATTACAACCTAAGACATAGGTTGACGTTCGATCGTACAAAATTTCATTTGCATGACGAAGATGCTTTAATTTTTGAATACAGTGTGTAATTCGTGTGCTAAATATTTGTAATTTTAAATTCCGTGTTGTAAAAAAAAATAATGGTCATGATAGAGAAATTTTCCTGAAATATATGTAATATTGTTTACTCAATTAGCTCGACACAATCCTCATACCGTTAGGATATATGCAACGAATTTTTTTATTTCCTTCATTTTTTTTCACTACGTGTAATTATACCTGTCGGGTAAAACTAACTGGTGAACAAATGTACCTGTCCGGACAGTACAAAGTCGGGCAAACGAGTTGTCGAGCAAATGGCCTGATATAGTTTATTTCATTTACTTTAGTCATTTTATAATCTTCGTTCGTTTTTGTTACACGCTTTTTCCATTGACCGTTGAAAATACAAAGCAATTATTTTCTAATCAAGCAAACAGCGTCCATAGAAATGCTTTATTGAATTGATGTATAGATCGTTACGTTTCGGCATGCAATATCTATGTATCTCAAAAAAAGAATATGAAATTTTTTTCTGATATAATCAAATAATCTCGTGTTAATATAATTCATTAAATAATCATCTGATCTTTTATTCGCGTAAAATGAGCTTGTTCACCGAAAATTAACGTTGTTCAAAATTTTATTTTTCTTCCCCCGCTTTACTTTTCGGCGGTATTAAATATTCTTGAGTAAATGGAATTTCCTCAACATATTTTTTTTTCAACAAAAAAATTTGTACAGGTACATTTGTTACATTTATTCGTAACGCTTGTGCTCCACCGTCAAGGCCAATCGACAATAAGAGACATGCAAGGTTCTTCGGCGACGTCACGATAAGGATTACGCGACAGCCGGTACTTTTTCGAGTTGCCAGAGAAGAGGGCCAAGATAAAGAGATGAGGAGAATCAGGAGGGGAGAAGACAAGGGATAGAGGGAGACAGAGACGACTGGGCTGGTAGATGGTAGAAAGCTAGTCGAGAGTTGCGACCCTCCGTTTCGCGTTGGATGCTTTCCACGCTTGACTACTCTCGAGAACCTCGCGTCGCGTTACTATTGCCACTCGACCATGTATACAGGCTGTTCAAAGAGTCCCTACGTGCCTCCCCTTCCCGAAGATGGCTCATGGCTCCCGGCTGAATTGTCATCCCGAGATTCTTGGATAAAGTGCTTGCTGTTACTACTATGCAAATATTAACATACATGGGCTGTATGCAGTCAAAAACTTCGATACACGAGACATCAATTGCCAGTTTCAGTGATAATAATTTTTATTCTATTGAATTTTTATCAATTTTAATTGCCAATCCACCCTTAATCCGTTAATGTACTTTTTGTCAATTTGGAATGATTAATCAATCCTGATACGTAAATTGGGTGATTTTTATTCAAAACAGAGAAACAGCCTTTCCTCCTGTAATGATACACTGTTTAAGGTTATTACCATATCGTTAGCTACACAGTGATAATTATAATCAGAAAAGACGTAATCGTGTCGATGTTTTTTCTGTTTTTTTTCTGCGATAACAAAATGAAAGATTTTGTACAATTATTTAGACAGAATGGATCTACGAATTACGTAAGATATGATATGTATATATATGATATGTATATTTATTTTTTAAAAAAATGTGATAATTGACAAATATACTTTTCAATCAATTTTACGTATTATATCGTCAAGTAATAGCCGTATACATTCTGATACGATAGTAAAAAATTGTTAAAGTACAATTCATGATTCACGATTCTCGTGCAAATCGAACTTTTCGCTCTGATTGATTTCAATAAAAAAAGAAATACGCCGGATAATTTCAATCTGAATGAAACCTCCTGGTCAGACTTCGAGCTTGGTCATCCGGTGGTTTCCGTGGAAAAATAAAATACCACGAGGTGAAGTAGCGCTTTCGCGTAAGTGCATGCAGATTCCGGTCCCTTAAGTGCATGAGCAAACGATTTCACGATGGTCGTTTTTCATCAAGACGAAAAATAGTGTTGGTCAGTTTCCTCTTAGGAATAAATTTCAAACCAAGAGGGTCATCAGTTTACAGAAGCCGACCGGACCAGTGAAATAAGAGCACGATGGTCGATCGTTAGCTGAGAATTTTGGCACAAGAAAATCCAAACGGTATTTGCTTATGAATGACCGTGCTGTACTGGCTCCCAGACACTTTCTATTATGGCAACTGATAGATTCACCATTCGGACAATGGTGCATATTGCGTACTGGATACTGGATAGCTGATAGAGGATGCTGGATCCTCTACGTTTCGCTCGACGAAAGGATGATTGATGGGTTTACTCCAACCGATGACTATTTGCCTCCAAACGAAATCCAGGATATAGAGAAACCGTGCTATTACACGACGTGCCTATTAAATTTAATACTCGTCAACGTCCCATATGGATTTGCCTTTGATTCGTGTTCGCTGTTCAAAGAGAACGAGATGAAACGTGTATCTAAAAAAGAATTGATCAAATGAAATTACCGTGAACGAATCGATCGTGCGTTATAGGTCTGATACATTGAGAAATCGCCATAGTCGTTGGACACCACGTGGTCCAAGGTTTTAAAATTGTTAGGTTAGGTTACGTAAGCACGCGAAGAGACGGTGAGAAATTTGAGTCTGCCGAGATACTGCTTTATCAGTGCTTATCTCTCTGATGTATTTTACTCTGCTAGTTTAAGACCATCTGCAAAGCTATACTTCTGCCTGATACTACCTGTTAGACCCTCGTCAACGCTTTAGACGCTTTTATACCTGTGCAGGTGCGATGAGTGATGCGCAGATGCAAGCTATCTAATGTGGCTTTTAGACTTATAGCTATCTAGGTTAGTCGCAAATCGGCTTACGTAAATATACAGAAATTTTATGTCGTTTCGTGTTACATCCGCAGCTTCGTGTTTACGTACGGATGCGACAATTATTAATAGAGCGACGTGAAAGCTGTGCACGGTATACACAACGAAGTTGTACGATTTTACTTAATGTGCTCAGAGAGGAACAAGAAAAATTATTGAAACGGATCGGAGTAGTCTAGAATAATTATGACGTCATCGTCTTATACAGAAATTTCGCATCGAGATACGTTACATCATTTTTAACAATTTAGTTTTGGAAATATTTTTAATTTTCACCTCCGGCTGTTGGACTTTCTTTTTCTTATAATTTCTTATAAAGCACAGTGTATAAAAGTTGACACTTCAAACATTCGTCTTTAGTTAGGTAAAACCCTGAAATTGCTCTATTTTATTTATTGTATGAGACGGAGCATTTATTATTATTTGTAAGACAATTTGAAATCAACGAACAATTTTTTTAGTTCAGTCATCGAATCAATTTTCTTAATTGCTACTAATTAGTCTTATCTGCATTCATCAATCATAAACCGAGATGAATATACTTACATGGGTGTACATATGTATCAGATTCAGTTGATACGTTTGAGTTAATCCTGTACGTGCAGACAAATTGTATGATAAATACTAGTTACTTTCCTCCTTCTACACCTTTTTTCTTCGCGTATCTTAACTAGTGCATAAAATTTACATGCACGAAGCAAAACCGGATCCGGTTTATCTAAATACGTATTACTTTTTAATTATCATTTTAAACACGTCTGTCACTGCTAAGAAGTAATTTTGTGGTCGTACCTTTAAAGCAATATTATTATAAATTAACGTGTTGGATATTGATTATATACACTTGATGGGTAATTTACAACTTGATCTTATGCATACGTCGATCAATATGCTGAACGTCTGTTGAGAGACGTTGGGACACAATATCTCATGAATTTCATGGATCTACATACGTCGCCTGTCTTCCTAACCAGGGAAGCATTAACGCGGGTTCAAGATTCGTCGAGTGTCTACATTGTCGGCTCACCAATTTCACCATTTGCCGATGATTTAGAGAACAGTCGCCCAAGTCTACGCATGAACTTGACAGCGTTTTACCTCAAAGAGGGTGTAAACTGACAACGAGATATAGCGAAGCTAGATTGCGACCACATAAGCCAAAATTATTATTATTATTATTGTTTTCATTATGTTCGGAGTCACGAACTAGGAAGCATATTACGTTTGGCCTTTGGTTCATTTTATACGACGAATAATGCAATTTTATTGTGTTCCTTAGAAATACTAATGAACGAAAGAAATGGCGAATATCTTTTACATCACTGTGATACAGCCAGTGGTTGATCTTGCATGATTATGAATTCTCAAATCCAGGTTGTCCGTGATCAAAGTATTCTAAGAAAAAAATGTTGATAAAGGCAATAACTTGATTTTTGATTTATTCAGGATTGCTGTTAAAGTATTTTAATTTGGATCAAGCTTTTTATACGGAAACCTTGAATCGTGTAAATTTGGTATTTGGTGGATTTGCGTATGACGTACGATTTAATAATCATCTCGAGTCATTGATAGATATATGTAATTTAAAAATATTTATTTCTGAAAAAATAAACTTTTTGCCTCTTCATGATGAAAGCATTAATTAGGTTTAAGAAAATTTCACAAAATGATGTGCTGTATGGTGAATTATCGTTTTGTGTTAAGATATGCTTGATTTTTAATTGAATAATACTTTTGTTGCAGATCTGAAGGGGGGTAAGGCGATTAAAATGGCGGTGATGATGCTGCTAGTTATTTTATTTACAACAGGGCTAGCCTTAAATGGCGAACTCCTGGAACAGGACTGCCCTGTGGATTGTCACTGCCATTATTTTCGCATCAATTGGGTGACTGATTGCTCCGAGAGCAATCTGACGAGCGTACCTTATGACGAGCTGAGTCCAAACGTTTACATCCTTGATATGAATGGGAACAACGTGGCACATTTGGGTCCGTTTCCACGCGATATCAAGCTCAGACGACTGCAAATGGCACACAATAAACTTACTGAACTCAATTACGAGTCCTTCGCAGGACTCAATTATCTTCTTGATGCTGATTTCTCATACAACCTCATCTCTCACGTTGACCCTGAAGCTTTTAGGTAAGTCGAAAAGACTACTTTTTTTTATTGCACTTTTCTATTATGTTCCAGGAATCGAGTGATTGGCTAGACTATGAGCTTGTTTCTCACACTCGATGTAGTATACTTGATCAGCTTAAACATCTTCATGGCTTTGGATGTGACGAGAATGTCTAAGGAAAAATTTCATTCGTTCAAAAGATCCAACACAGTACCGAAAAAAAAATAATTTTACTCAAGGTCGTCATACCTTTAGAGATTTAAAAGTCATCGTCGGTTCTTTGGAATGACATAAGAAAAATTTTTAATCACATTAAGCGATCTCTAAAATGCTGGATTTAGTCCGATTTATAATATTCTATCGGTATTGACGTCCGAAAACGGGTATAATAAGATTAGTATTTAAAAAAGATCTTATTGAGTCTGCTGTTCTAGTTTTTATTATTAGTAACAGCGAGTATCGCTTAATTAACACAGAGCAACCTCATGGATAATTATTGATCTATAGTATAAAAAATAGCTACGTGGTGTTAGCCAATCACTATATTTTTATTAAAAAATGCATACCTATAACCGTGTTCACCTTTGCTTGTAAGTTCATATTTTGTTCAAATGCATATAATTGCAATTAATATGAGTATATTTATTAATTATGTGTACGCTATGTGTATTCTGGTACAGTTGATTCTTTGGATCCATGCTGCCATTTATAAAGGAATTATATGTATATTGTAACCTTTATTTTCCCGATTTGGATCTCCGGATCCGGCGGGTTCGAGCCGGTAACTCGGTGAATAGAAATAGTAAATTAATTTGACGGAACAATTAATGAATGAACGTTAGTTTTGTTAATAGAAGAAAGACAGTGCTATATTTTCCTGTTACGGAACGAAATAGTGTTATAAGGTGTCCAGCCTAGGGAATGCTGGTTATTAGTAAACAGTGTTCAATAGTATGAAGAAACGATAACTCCAAGCGGCATGCAGGAATTATAATAACTAATAGATATGTTTTGTGGTATAATTTAAATACAAACTCGTGATCCTAACTTCGAACAGATATTTCTAACTTGTCAAATTTTAGTCATTATCTCTGGTAATACTAAATTGAGTTAGGATGGGGTCGCGTCTAATGCAGCCGCCGTCTAGCGGAATTTGAATAAAGGGTTGACTCATTAAATGAAAAGCGTAGTGCTTCCACGAGGGAACTCGTGAGCACAGGTTGCCTCGTCCCTATCACAAACAACGCACTATCTCCGAGATGTAAGAAAGATGTCTTCCCAGAGTAGTGGGTTTTACAGAAAAGTTCTGATAAAATTATTATAGCATGTTACGTGAGTGGTACTATTATCCTAATTTTCAAAGTGACATCCCGTGTAAATGCGGAAAGTGCTTCTACCTCGCAGAGAAGGCGGTTTACTTGTTCTTACGATAGTCAGAAATATCTTTACAATTGTGGTCAAGCGGGACGGTTTGCCGGGTTGCCCGAGACAATTTTCTCATTTCTTTTTATAAGATACCCTAGCTAACGCAAATGGCAGAATGCTCTAGCTAGGATACCCTCGGATTCTAGGCTAGGTAAATTGAAGGGTGCGGAGGAGTTATATGTTGCGATGCCTAAATATTATTATTAGTTAGTACGAAAGGTTATTCGGGCTCGCTGGATTCTATTGTGGCACTCCGAATATGGTTCGATGTATTGATTACAATATATCAAAAGTATAAAATCGATATCGTTTAAGAAGAAACAAGACTTGAAGAAAACAGTACTATTATTTAATCCGAAGAAAAAACTAGTTTCCAACAGGCTCTGCTTTCATAAATTCTCTATTAAATTTTATAAGATTGTTAGCATCACAGAGAAAAAAAATTACGAAACACTTGAGACAATAGGGTTCCACGATCACCGTGACTAAACCTTGCAGAACTTTATTTACTGAGTTTTCTGCTTCTTAAGAATTGTTGGGAGTATACACATCAATTGAAAAAATGTGTTTGGTAACTTTAAAGTAACCTAGATGTCTTAAGTAAACTAAAAGTCGCATTAAAATAACACAAAGTTTTCGAAAGCCTGGTCCTAACAAATCTCGAGAATCTTCGGCTTTTAGCTTCCGTCAAGTCGAAGAAATTGAAAAGTTCGTTATGCGCTAATGATATAGTTTGCTTCTTGATGACATAAATGGAATGTTAGAAAAGAAGTCATTAAAAATATAAAACTTTTCATTGATGCTTCTTGTATAATTTTTTTAGATACATAAGAATACTTTGAACATAATTATTTCTTTATTCATTATCCATACTATTAAAAATATACATTATCTAACATAAAAGTCCTATACGAATAATATTGTTTGCCAGTTAAGATAAAGCAATTAATGAAGGTTTTCTTATTATTTTTTTTAGAGACAGCCCAGGGTTGATAACGCTTGAACTCCAAAATAATCCATTGGCCGAAGTGGAGGGCCATTTCTTGAACTGCCGACCGCTGCTCTACCTCGATCTCAACAGCTGCGGCATCCGACGACTTAATAATCAATTCTTCCACAATACTACGAATTTGAATAAATTGGATCTTTCAAACAATCCACTGGGACGACTGGAGCCAGGACCGTTCGATCACTTAACCAATCTTGAATATCTAAAACTCAAGAATTGTGGATTGACTTACATTTCACCAGAAACATTTTCTCATTTAGAAAATCTTCGCGAGCTGGAACTTTCCGAAAATGACCTTCGTTCCCTCAGCTGGACTAATTTATTGGCTCCGCTGGTTAGATTAGAACTTCTCAATATTCGCCACTGTCATATTACCAACTTACCAGGAGACGCTTTCGCGCGTAATCTTTATTTACGTCAATTAGTCTTGGCTGACAATGAACTGTGGCATCTGGATGTTGTCAGTACCTTGGGTCACAATTTACACAGCCTACAGAGCTTAGATTTATCCAACTGTAACTTACAAGATCCTCTGTCTGGAGAAGCTTTCCGAAATAGCAGTGGATTGCGCGTTTTGAATTTAAGTGGAAATCCAATGTCCGCTGGTAATCTTACAGCTGTTTTACAACATCTCCCGAAACTCCATAAACTCTCACTGAGCAACTGCAGTTTACGAAAATTGCCAGAAGCTTTTAATACGCTTGAGCACTTGGAAGAATTGGACATTTCACACAATCCATTGAATGATGCGTTTGTACATCTCTTGAATCCTCTGAGATCACTGGAATATCTGGATATGTCATACAGTAACTTGAGTTATGTCGGCAACAAAACATTCGCGCAAATGACTTCACTAAAGAAACTGATACTCTCTGGGAATCGTCTTCATACACTTGAGCAAGGCCTGTTCGCTAATTTAACACGATTGGAAAGTCTGGAGCTGAACAATTGCGATTTAAAAACTCCAATAGATCCCACAGTGTTTGGGGATCATGCATATCCCGCAGTACTGGAATTAAAGCTTAGCGGAAATCCACTACAAATACCAGAAGATGAAGCACTCTTGCCTAATCAACTATCAAAATTAGAAATACTTGATCTGAGCAGTTGCAATCTCAGTCATCTTCACGAAAATATTTTTGATCACTCGAAAAACTTAACAAACTTGAACTTATCAAATAACCGAATATCAAATCATGACAGTCTGAAATTCTTGAAGAAACTGCCGCTGCTCCAGCATCTTGATTTGAGTGGAAATCAATTAACTTCCGTGAAACCTAAATTGTTCGAGATGAATCGTCATCTCTTGTCATTGAATCTCATTGGCAATCCTATTGTTTGCAATTGTTCCGTAGCTGAGATGTGGAATTGGGCTGAAAAGGTAAAGGGTGATTTGCACATACTTGTAGGCAGTCAGCCAGCAGAATTTGCAGCTGGTGCTGTTAAGTTAAAGAAAACATTGAGCTGCTCTTATGACAAACAATCCTATCGTGACATTCTGGATCCAGCTAAACCCAAAGCTTTTGCTCGTAAAGGAGACGCTACGCCTAATCGTACTTGGGCTAAATACATCAGAGAGTCAGGTTGTGCTCGCGCATGATATTCAGAGGCCAAGTTTCAACATCCGATAATAAATCTGTTCGTTTTCAATGGTTACAGATCAAAAGGAGAGTTTTAAGCAATCTCAGAGTAGTAGGATTTCGCTATGGGTCCGTTTATTAATCCTTAATAATTAATTATATAATCCTAATTCCTTCATTCTGTTTATTCATCTTTGTTATAATTACTATACATGTATCGTCATTGTTTTTTTCTCCCGATACATAAAGGATTCTAGTCGCAAATTGACTGACTGTTTGAGGCATCAATATATATGTGCTTCATTGTTGTTTTGGTTGCGTATCTTGTAATGTACCCTATACCTCCTGCTATTACATTAAAGTACTCTACTATATTAGCACTTTCATCGTAGTAGCACTGAATGTAGATCTGTAATACAACAAACTCTCACATATAAGCACAGAAAATAATCATTCAGACAGACTAGAGATAAAAGAAAGATAAAATATTTCGACATTTTCAACTTTCAAGCTCTTTCTAGGTGCAAAGTATCTATTAAGTTAAATATTATCATAACACTATAGTCATATAACAATGTATAAATAGTAAGTGAAAAATAGTCGTATACATGAACAAAGTCGAACAAATTGCCTTCGAACAAAATCTGTAAAATTTTTAAAAAATTGGTTAGTTTCATCATATTCAGTAACCAAAAATTATGGCTGCTCTACTATTGTCTTTAACATGTAGGAAGAATATCATGCGCATAAACATTTTTTAAATACAAACGTACAGCAAGTCGAGTCAAGCGTATCCGAAGATTCTCAAGAGCCTATGAATATTTATAAATGAACTAGACTATAGCTGCGCTCGTGACTGATGGTAATTCTTGTGAACGTAATTGATTGTACTTGAATGTTCGCCAATCTTGCGGGTTGCTTGAGCAAAACTTTAAAACTGTCGATGAACACTTCTCAAAAATGAATAGTACATACGGGAAGGCAGGAGGGGTCCGACCACATTGTGTCGCACTATAAAGATTATTCACACAATCTGTACTCCGTTGAAAAGCAATTAATTTCTTACGGTGTAGGAAATGTCGTCGGAAAAGCATTTGAATTAAGGTTGAGGATTAGAGAAGTTAAACTGGGGTCGAGCTTACTTAAACCCAAGCTTAATATTTTGAAGCCAGCCGTAGCACGTGACCGGACCATGGGCGAAATCCTTTGAAATTGGTTGAACTGCTGATCTTTAAATATTCTTATGAAAAACGGATTGAAATAATCTTTGCATCGTTTTAATGCGAAAAACTTTATTATCGGATATTGAAATCTTGGCGGTCAAGGGGGGAGGGGGGGGGATTGAAATGTATAAAAAATTTCTTTTTCATTATTGAAATTACTTAAGCAAAATCGGTCAAGTCATATTCATGCTGAAATTCGTAAAGAAATGTTATAGTGGAATGGGAAACGAAAAACGTCACTTTTAATTATCTTACACGAATTAGAGAGAGAGAAAGAGAAAGAGAGAGAGTGAGAGAGAGGCAAAATTATAACGCAAATTTCAATTTGTAATTCGCTATAAGATCGAATCAAGGCGATTACTGATAATTAAATGCACGTGTACACGTATGCGCGTTTAACTCTAGCTATGTTTATCAGTTATATTATGTTTATACCTACGTACAAAGTAATAATTGAAGCAATAATTAGCTCCACTTGATATCAATCGATATTCAATATGCAAATTATATTGGATTGTCAGAAATTGCTAGATAACACAGGATCATTTATGGATTGACAGTAATGCAGGGAAACAAGATCAATACTTTCATTTTCTATTTAATGTGTATATCTATTACGAAACATAATTTACTTACATTACTCAATTTTTTTTAATGTATTAAGAATTAATTGGTACATCATTAAAATATACTTTTTAAAATAAGAAGATAAAGAAAGCCGGAAAATCGAATCAGCGGAAATTGGTGGTCTAAGGAGCAATTAATATTATATTTCCAATTTGTATAGACACGCAGATAGAGGAACGTTCTACGGACAAACTTTAAATATTTTATTTAATTAATGCCTACGAACATACCCAAAGTATCGTTTAGTTGCTACTTATATTATTTGAAAATTATGCAAAAATATAATCGATTATTTGTGAGAATTTATTACTGAATGTTAATGGTGTTATATAGCGTTGTTTAATTACGCGTTAATGTATGAAAAAATGGTAGGAAAAAAAAATGTGAAACGTATTTGCACAGATCATTGTACACCATTTGAATAAATTAAAAATCATCATTAAGGTACATGAGAGATTAAGATAATTGTAGAGAGGGAATATAATTTATACTGAAACGTGCGTCATAATTTTTTCCATCGACTTGTATTTTACGACCGAATTACAAGCAATTACAAAATATCAACTCTAAATATACCGCCAAAGTATATGATTCCAGGTTTTACCGTCAATTTCCCGCCAGTTACCTTAGTGTATACCTTGAATAACGTTGATATTAGGTACCATTTTCATTCACTATATTCATCTATGTACATCACTGTTTAATAAAAGCATCGTTCTTCTTCCTGTAAAAAATTATTTTTGTATTCTTTAATAATAATTGTGAAAAATTTCGAGAAAAATACTTCCTGGAAACTGTGATCAGGCCTGAGCATTTCGCAATCAGCAAGATATAGGATATGTCGCATACCACTTTTATCATGTGTAACGAACGAAACGTCTCAGAATTACAATCTGAGTCTTACGAAATGGCCTTTGCCCGAATTATTCAAATTTTCTAACGCTTGTACATTATTACCTGTTACGTTTTTGCTTTGTGTACAACATTGTGTCTCAGCCTTTATTGTTTAAATATAGACACGATCTAACCTAACCTAACTCAATTATGCCTTGAATTTAAATTTTGTTGGCTCACGAATTAAACGTCTATGGTATAACGAAGTTTAACCAGTCCCAAGTGATTTCATAGCCGTATTTTTATACGGAACTTCTATAATATAGATTATATTAATATTTTATAATTATGGTATTTTATTATGGTTATAATTAATATTCTTCATGGATTCGTACTAAAAACTCTATAGTATATACAAATTTCATATCAGTTTGCCATTTTCGCACTGCAGACTTGCGCACGCGCATAACGTTAAAAGTCATATGGCTTGGTGCTACTTGGTCCATATAATTCACTTATTCTTGTATAAAAAATTCTAGTGACTCTGACTCGTGTCACTTCCAGCCGATACTTTCGTTGTGTTCTCGGAAATTATATAATATGGATTTATAACAGAGATTTAATGTGTGATTTTACAATACACCATTTATTATTGATCATAGAGGAACTTAACCTAATTTATTTAAGTCAAAGGTAGATAAGGCGTTTCTACCTACAATGTCCTGCAAAACTTTGTGTACAGTGAAAAAAAATGTAATGTTAACGTTTATATATTCCTAAAGAACGAAAATTACTAAATGTTTATTGATCGCAAATAAACTTTATTCTGTCCATTATACAATGAATACAACAGAGCACATATGTCTTTTAAATTAAAGAAAGTGGAAACAAAAAAGTGTGAAAGATCTGAAAATTCCTTTGCAAAAGTCTTTGTACAACTGACACTTCAGTACTTAGATACATTATCAATATTTAGTTGGACATTCTTTAGCATTAATTACTGTTCTAAATTTTTGAGGAATGGTTTTTATTAATTGCCGAGCCAAGTATTCTTTTAACTGGGATTTATTGCTAATATCATATTTTCTAAATTTATTCTCAAGTTATGTTCACACATTTTTCTATCGGATTGACATTTTGACAGTGAATAATAATTAAATAATTATTAAGATTATTACTAAATAAGATTATTAATAATAAATAAATAAGCCATATGTTTAGAATCATTGTCATGTTGAAGGTAAAAGTTCTCACCCAAACTAAGTTTTCTTGCATTTTCTTTCAAATTATGTTTTAGAATATTCTAATGAACTATTTTATACATTATATTATTGGTTTTTATTATTCAATTTCCAAAACCAGATGTAACCATACAGTGCCATATTAAAATTCCACAACCTCCATATTTCACAGTGGCTTGTAAATCTTTCAATTGCAGTTCTTCTTCTGTTTCTCTCCAAACTAATTTTTTTACTATACCTAATGCCAAAGATTTTAATTACTACTTCAAAGGTACTATTTTCAGATAAAAGTCTATTTAATATTTTTGTGGTGGTGGAGTTATAGTATGCGGTTGTATGGCTGCAGCTGGTTCTGGAAAATTAATAATAATCTTAGTAATCATATTTAGATATTATTAATAATTATTTAATTATTGTTTAGTGCCCCGATGTCAGTTCAATAGAAAATTTGTGAACAGAATTGGAAAATAAATTAAGAAAACATGATATCAGCAACAAAGCCAGTTAAAAGAATTATTACACCAGGAATAAATAAATATTAGCCCAGACTTGTCTTAAACATTAGTCAAATTCATACTTCGAAGACTTAAAGCAGTAATTGATACTAAAGGATGGTCAACTAAATATTGATAATATATCTAATTATGTACTGGAAGTGTCAGCTGTACGTAGACTTTTGAAACAGAATTTTTGGACCCTCAATATTCTATGCTTCTACTTCCTTCAATTTAAAGACATGTACTGTATTCTGTACATTGTTTAGTGAACATAATAAAGGAGTTGCGTCCAGCAAGCACTTAATCTTTTCATTCTTTAGGAACATATAAACCGGTAATATCACATTTCATCCTCTGTACTAATAAAGGGTCTGTAAAATGTTCTAATTTTTAAAAATGTTCAAACTCAAAATGTGAGAAGGTCATCACTAGTGAAGTAATTTGCCAAAACAGTATGACATTCAGTTATTTTCGAGAAATTCAATGTTAAGAAACGTTTAGTTGATTATATCGATTGCACGGTTCACAAGTAACAGCGAGCGGCGTGGTAGCATTCTAGTTTAGAAGTCGCTGGTTCGAATGTCGCTGCCGTACATTTTTTTATTTTCCCTTATTAATTATATTACCTACATATTTACATGTAAAAATGGATCAAATCTACACTAATTAACAGACATGTAATCATCATTTTCAATGAAAAACGTACCTACTGGTATTTTAACTTCCTCCGGCCTGAAAAATCATACTTTTTCGTTGAAAATAATGATTTTTTAATACATTTAAATATAAAAATTTTTAAATACGATCACAAACATAAATCTTCGGATCGTCCGTTTCATAAAAATAATACAAAGCGAGTCTACCTGGGAAGGCCGGATAATTGTACACACAAAATTTTGACCGCGAGAGCAAATAAGATAGGGTGAAGTGAAAAGAAGGGCAGCTGGAAATTTAATTTTACCGTTGGCTGTGGATAAAGTAAGAAGTATATTTTGGAGTAATTGATAGTGTGGCAAATTTCGTCTTTGACTAATATCATGATACAAGTTTAAAGTTTATAAATACGGTTTGTAAAAAAAATTGCAATATCGGACATTGCATCTGTTGATATGTCTGGTAAATCAATGGCAGGAAATGTCGAGTTTTTTGAAGCACAAATATGGAGTGAAATTTCAAAAATACGATTGAAAGATGGCATTGTGTATTATGAGCAGCTCCTCACTGCAAGTGATCTTATCGCACCAGAATCTTCTACGGTAATTAATGAAGAAGCTATCCTACTGGGCAAAGAAATTTACAGTCACGCACTCGAAATACTAAACGAGAATAAGTTCATAACGGACGAAGAATTAATAACAATAAATGAAAGTGATGACGAAAACGTGTTGGACGAAGTTGGAGGCAATGATTCGTCAGAAGATTATGAGCCCGAGGAAAAAAACCCAAGTATATTCGAGTAAATAAAGGTTGTGAATATAGCTAGAGCAAATACAAACTGGATCCTCAAAAATCTTTAAAAGAAAGGGTGCAGCCGCCTGAAATATATAAACGATTTATCCGGATAGGACAGATATATTAAAAGTGGTAGAACCACAAGAAACAAATATGCAATCATCGATTCATCGATCATAGACGTATGATCGAATCGAATCAGCGAAGCTCGACAAAACAATCATCAGGTCACAACACGGAACTTACAGCAATGGACTTTATCTGCTGCAAGTCAATTCGAAAAACTTGATTTCAAAGCTTCCGAATCGTGGGTTGCATGATTCAAACGTAAGCATCGAATTCGTCAAAGGAAAATAACAAAATATATGTCAGAAAAAGTATCTGTTACAGTCGAAGAAACATTAGCTTCTGCAGAAAATGTTTGCATCCAGACTCATGTCTTGATACTACAATTCGATAAGAATTTCATCATAAATACGAATCAAACAAGTAATTAGAATGTTTTTTTATTTATGTTTAATCAGAGCATTATTTTGATTATAATTTGGTATAATTTGTAAATATTTTCTAGGCTGTCAATACCAGTCCACCTTTAGCAGAACACTCGCTCACAAAGGATCAAAGGCAGTTCTTGTTATAAGACGGAACACGAACAAGGTTACGCGCTCATATACAGCACAATATGCTCTCAGTTTGTCTGGAAAATTGATACCTCACGTATTCGTGTGCTTGCACGAGCCAACTGGATCATTCGGACCCAGGATTCAAAAAACCGTGAACGAGTATGTGAGGAAATATCAAAACGTCGTCACATTTTCCAAGTCGGGAAAGCTATACAAAGATTTTTTAACTACTTTGAAGTCATGTGGGAAAGGCAAAGTTTCTTTTACTGTTCGATTCTTGGGGAGGACGAAACTAATCCGGTGTTATATGATGAGATATTTCAGGATGACGAGAGTATACCAACATGCAGTATCAAAATCATACCTTCGAAATGAACTCCTTTGGTCCAGCTTGTGACGTGTATTTTTACAGACAAGTTCAAAATTTCATTAAGCGTCTTCAGAATTGTTCAGATTTGATTGAACAACAACGGGAAATTAATTCCTTTGATGATTGTATACAAATTCATTCGATTATTCATCAACTGTCCGCTCCAACGTTTTAAAAAATGATACGTTTTGATTGATGTACTTCAAAACTCTGTGATGATAGAGAAATTTTTATGAATGGTAACAAAGTATGCTTTCCCTTCGATATTCTCAAAAAATCTTGCAACTCTAAAAAATCTGCATTCACAAGTTGTACTATGTGCCATAAAAATTGTTGTTTTGTCTGTTTTTACGAAGAATATCACTCTGGTTCGTGTGATATTCCCGTATAAATGAAAAAAAAACAATTACAAAATTATATGGAAAAATATAAATTTTAAAATCAGATATCATTATTGTTTCATTTTATTTTAATCTCAAAACCAAAAGATATTTAATGGCCTATCCGATAATATGCACTTCTGTATTAAAATTTAAATTCATATTCAAAAATCATTATTAACGAAAAAGTACGATTTTTCAGACGAGAGGAAATTAAAATACCGGTAGGTGCGTTTTTCATTGAAAATGATAATTACATGTCTGTTAATTAGCGTAGATTTGATCCATTTTTACATGTAAATATTGTAGGTAATAAAATTCATAAGGAAAAAAAAATACATTGCCGGCAGCAAGATTCGAACCAGCGACCTCTAAACTAGAACACTGCCCGGTGAGCCACGCCGCTTGCTGTTACTTGTGAACCGTGCAGTCGATGTGACCCACTCGGCGGTTTTCAAAATCGAATTTCTCGAAAACGACTGAAAAGCGCGTTTCACTGCTTTGGCAAATTACTTCACTAGTGACGACCTTCTTACAGCCTGAGTTTTAAAAGTTTTAAAAATCAGAACATCTGACCGTCTCCTTGTCAGACTGTTGCAAGAACCTTTAAAGTTTCGTATTATTTAACACTTTGTTTTATGATAAATTCCATGCTAATGTCTTTGACTGATTAAGCATTTCTCATAATCCATATAATAAAGTGCCATAAGGTCCTCATTACAGGTCAAAAAAGTTAGATTGCCGGTAATCTAAGAATATCAAATTTACAATACATGGATTTTACCATTTGAAATTTTGAAAGTGAACAACGGATTTTAGTGTTAAAATTACTTGAATAAAACATACTTTATTAAATTAATGTGCAAAGAATATTGATACCATATCCCAATCTATTTCTTCACTGTACAAATAATTAGTAAAGTAATACAAAAAAAAATACTAGTAATGAACATGACAAAACAAAATTAAGCAGTGCTTTTTAAATTTAAAGAAAATCCAAAAACATTATAACCACTCGTCATGAATAATTTTTGTTTCATTGAGTAAAAGATTACTTAAATAACTATTATTAATATGTCCATCTCCAATCTTAATATTAATAAAAAAACAGAACGTGAAACTTTATTACAAAATTTCAAATACAAAACATTTTATTTCCTGTCATTTAATTAATTATTGCCAATAATCATTTTACGTTTATAATAACTACTGAAAATAGTTACTTAAAATCAGTTAATCCATTCAAAATCATGATAATCATGCATTTATTTAAAACTAGCAAAGCGAATTAAAAAAGTATGACTGATATCAGCATTATCGTAAAAAACTACTTATTATCTATATAATCAGCCTAGCAGAGATATCACTAAATTGTAATCCTTATATTGTTGTATTTCTACAGTATCATACAAGAACAGACATTAGATGATATACTATAACAATAAGTAAAGGTGTCAAAGTCCACGATTCCTACTTCTTAAACGAGTTTGTACTGATTACGCAAGTAATCATAGACGTGGGAGGTGGAACGAATGGAAGCTTCACGTGAACACGCAGTGCTTGTAGTCCGTCTAACTAATACAACGTGATGCGCGTGTTGTTCACCAACTGGACTGTCGTTCAGTCGTTATCTTTACTCGGACTCGATCGGTAAACGGCTGGCTCCTCTAATATTATCGAGGACCATGCTTGATATTCTCGAAAGCGCATTGAACGTGCCAAAACTATATTATGGTGTACTTGCTGGTATTGGTTTCTGCAGTTACTACTTATTCGAAGTAGTCAAGGTCAGTGTGCATATCGATCATAGATATATTACACACGTATTACGCTGAGCATACATTAAATACATTGATAATATATCTAATTAAGTACTGGAAGTGTCAGCTGTACGTAATCATGAAAAACGTTATTGCTTACATGAGACTGTCTGTACTGTCAATTGAACATTTAGTTTGAAATTAGACATATGCTTTATATTGTGAATGAAGATATATTGTTATTCTTGTGAATTGTCTTTGATTCACTTGGTCATTTTTATGAATCTTTATTAATCTGACCTGCCATTAGTCTGTGACATACAATTAGGTGTGAACTCTGTAGGAGTTGAATTCTCAATTATTTCTATGGAATATATTTGAATTGTTTGTAATTTTTTGAAGCTTTTTTATCTCTTTCACACCGTCGCTAAGTAACTGATAACTAATTGATTCGAGTATGAAATACGTAAATCACTTGGATAACTGATACTGCATATTTTATATTATTTTTTGATAAGATACTGGCAACTGATAAACTGATATATTGTTTTCTTATCTATGGTTTAATTTTTTTAAATTCTTTAAGCAAAAGTTTTGCAAGTCTTTTGTATTCCTTGTGACAGTCGTAAAATTTTACTTCAATGTATGTTGAGCTAAGTTAATACATGTCAATTAAAAATTTAATGTATGCTGCTCATAATCTTTACTAACGTTTCCAGTAAAAGGCATTTTCATATGAAGCTAACATTATTTAGTTGGAATAAAAATATCTCAAGCAATATACTTGTAATAATTGCAAATGGTAGATCTCTTTGTTTCTTATTAGCTTTGTTATCTTCTGATCAAGTAAAAAAAATGAAACAAGCCGCCAAATTAAACGATATGAATATGGAATATCAAAAACTCCGGTCACGATGACCTCTGCGAAGTAGGTAGGTTTACGTCATGTACTTAGAAAACCCATTCATTATTATATCGGGTGACATTGTTATTTGATGTCAGTCAACGTTTGGAAACTTGCAAAATGAATAAAAAGTACAGTAACAAATAAAAAATAACGAATGTTATAAAATTGAATTGGAAGTTTCATAAAACTAAAAATTATATCTCTATAACGATAAAAAGAAAATCGCTAAAATATTAAGCAGCATTCACTCGGTCAGTGAAGAGCTATTATTAATATGACCTTAGTAGGACTGTACTTCCGATGACTGCCGACAGCCAGGAAGTGACTATATACCGTGTGAAGGTTCATTATCGTTTGCGGTCGCTTCAGTAATAGACAAATAGCTTATTCCCTCGAGCATGAATGCATTGATCCTCATTGCCAATGAACTTCGCATCTTTTTCAGAAACCACTTCTCGTCTGTGCTCCAGGGCCTTTCCTGAACTTCCTGGAAGAACATGTGCCTATCCTCCAAAGCAAGTTCTGGCCAACGCTTTGGTGTTTCGAGTCAAGGGCCCAAACGATTTTTGCAAGTGTGTTACGATCACGATTGTTGCCCAAAGTTCAATATCGCAGGTAGATATTCATTCCGTCATATTTTTTGTAATTTATTATGCATAATACAAAGAAGGATACATTACAAAAATGGAACATTCATGATTCATGTTTTTACTATCCAAAAACTTTTTGGCGTCCACATACTTATGCGATACCAAGGTTACTGTGGACGTTTTCTTCAAAAATATTAAATTAAAACGTTTGCTATACGAAACACCTACGCGCAGTTTCGCGTCAAATCGTATCTACACAACACTGGGATATTAGAAATAAGTCATACAAACGTCCTCAATTGCCACTTCTGACATACGATAGACATCCGCAAATGACATCTTGCAGACGTCACTCTGAAGTATGTTTGTCCCACCTATGGATGTCTTTCTGTCCGTGTTGTGCAGATCCTACCATTTATAGGATGTATTTCTGACATCCATCTGACAATTTGCTTCAAATGAACAGAATATTCTTATAAGATAGATGGTCCAGTCATCGGTCATGTACCAGCACACTCACTGGTTGGCTTGACGCGTCCACTGACAGGTCAAAAAACATTCATTGAATTTATGCATTTTCTTTAAATTTAGAAAATAAGATAAAGCAAACAACCTATTGATGATTACACGCATGTAAGGTTCCCAAAAATTTTGTAGTTAATAACTATAAAATGTATAATAATAAAATAATAATAAATGGTAAAAAAAGAATAATGGACAACATATGTAAATGCCGACATTGAATTGACATTCTAAAGATGTCATACTGCGCTGTGTTTAAGAACATCTGCATATTCGAAAGCGAATGCCATATGCTAAATTCAAAATCTTAAAAATGGAACAGGTATACTATTTCAAAGAAATGTAAATATACTGAACTCTTCAAGCCGGATGAAATGACAATGTGTGAACTTTAGTGTACCGAAAATGTAGGCGGAAAACATTGTTTTTACGGTGCATTTCAAATTCGGAATTCGCCTCTTACGCCCATACACATACATATATTTTCGTGATAGTGAATCCACAAATCTAAGCATATGTCCTATTAAAAATGTACTGGATTATACGTAGTATACATAGTACACATTTAAAATTCTTTATAAAAAAATGTATTACATTGTTAACAATATGATAATGCTATTATAAGTCGCAGCTACTTATTAATCGTTAAAAATACATATTATGTGTAATTAAAGTCTTCTGACATGTGGAAATAATTTTACTGTAGGACATTTTCTTTCTAAATTAGTCTAAAAAGGCAATATTATATACGGTCATATGATTATTCCTATTGACTTCCATAAATCACTCATGTGCCATGTAATTTGCAAATTCGCATAACTGATTCTCTTAATATTAGACTTATTATCTTAACGTTTAATTACATTCTTCGGGCTTGGATACTTCGTATAAGTCCAATCCAACCCGATGAGAAATATTTCTCAATTAGAACTTGAAAAGCCTCACGCACTTACAGATTTTTTATAAAAAATTGCATGCCAATGGAGATTACAATTTTAAACAATAGATCAAAAGTTAAATTTATGTAATAAAGTTCTCTATTGATGCACTGCTGACCATATATGCTAAATAAGCCAGTAACTACTTTGTATGATGATGAATATTGTTTTAGAGAAATACTGACCTTATCTGATGGTGGTGAGGTGGCCCTTGATTGGGCAGAAGAAAATTGTTCATCTCAATCCCCAATAATAATTATACTTCCGGGATTAACTGGGGCCAGCCAAGCTGAATACATAAAATGCCTTGTTGGTGCTGCAAAAAATATTGGTGTTCGGTGTGTTACTTTCAATAACAGAGGCTTAGGAGGTGTGAAGCTAAAGGTACAACTATTTTCACTTTTTATTACTTTGATATCTACAAATATGTATAATAACTCTTTATTCTTCAGACTCCACGAATCTACTGTGCTGCAAATTGTGAAGATTTATCAGAAGTCGTAGACCATGTCAGAAAACTTCATCCCACTGTACCAATTGGTGCTACAGGGATATCAATGGGAGGGTGAGCTTTTTTGTTATTACAAATTTTATAATAAAATATCACTGAGATTTTAACAATGTAGTAAAAGAATAAATAAACAAAATGTAAAGTATGCAAAGAATTTGAAGTTATTGGGAAATGTATGGTACCAAATAAATCTAGGCAATGTTTACACTTTGCTATTTAGGACATAATTATGTAAATCAATTGTTTAATAACTATTATTACATTATTTTAAAAAAACTTGTAATATTAACAAAATGTAATTATTACATTGCGTTTGCTAAATTGCCTTAAAAATTATTAAATATAGTTTAGGATCAATATTATTGACTCGTTCAAAAACATTAATATGTTTTTATTTCTAGATTAATCCTCGGCAATTATCTAGCACAATTAGGACCTCTGGCAAAGAAAAAGTTGAATGCAGCATTAGTCATTTCTGTACCTTGGAACGTTTTCGAAGGAACGAAGAGTATTGAAAAGCCTTATCTAAATTTAATGTTGAACAAACATTTAACTGAAAATCTTTGTCGTACCGTCCAACGTTATCACCAAAATTCAACATTTTTTGACTTGGATATGGAGAACGTTCTAAAGGTGAGTTATTTAATTAATAAAACAAAAAATATTCTAGAATCCAAAAATCGTCCACGTCTATATCTATCTATTTGTACGACAAAAAAAACGACAAAACGTCGATACGCTTGAATATCAAGCTAATTAGACTAGAAGGTCATTCGCTTAGGATCATAATAATATTATTCCAATTTCTGTGAATTCAATGTATATTGTTCATCCCAGAAATATTTCCTACATAAGGTATTATCTTTGAGACAAGTGGAAGGACAGATTCATAATTTAAAAAATTTTCATATCACATATTATTTAAATAATTCAGTAAAAAATGATCAAGTTTTAAGATTTTGAATTTTAAAATCAATCGTAGTAATATTTAATGTAAAAAAGTGTCTCCTAGAAATTTCATCTGTTTTTACTGCCTGGAAGCTGAGATATTTTGAAAAAATATTGCTATTTTAACGAGCCAATGACTCAGCTAATGAAATCACAATTACTTTTATAATTTTATTTCTGAGACCTCACAATTCCTTCAGTAAAATTATAGATCATTGTATATTTTTTAAAACTAAACAAGAAATGATTTTATTTCAAAGTAAGGGATAAGCAAGAATATATGAATTTATATTAACATATTCAATTAAACATTTTTAATTAACCAATGGTTAACATTGTGCAATTATTTTAGTTATTAATGTATCAAGTCTATTGCTGCCTTAATCTTAAATCGTTTTTATCCCTTTATTCTATCTTTTTGTTTAGAGTAAAACGGTACGAGAATTCGACACGAATTTCACAGTCAAACACTTTGGCTACAAAGATGTTGAAGATTACTACTCAAATGCAACGTTACACAACAAATTACATCTAATTGAAGTTCCTCTTCTGTGCCTAAGTGCGGCAGACGATCCTTTCCAACCCCTCGAAGGTAAGATGTATAAATTTTGTATTATATATTCAATTATAGCCGATATATAATATTTAACTATTTATTTATCCTGATTGATTGATGTTTCTGTTATTGAATATTAGAATCATTTCTTTATACTAAAATTTGTTATCTAAAGTGATAAGAAAGCTTCAACAAAGCCAAAATACTAACGGATTACTTTTAATTACACTTTGCAGCAATTCCTATAAACGAAGTGAGTAAGTCATCCAACGTAGCGATAATTGTAACTTCGAGAGGTGGTCACATCGGTTTCCTGGAAGGTGTCTGGCCTGCGAAAAAAGAACAATATATGGGAAAAATTTTTTCTCAGTACTTCACTGCCATTTTTACTTCAAACATCGTCCAACCAGATACTTCTGAGTGTAAGTTTAAAAAAAATTAACTATGGACATAAATATGATTTACTACAAAGTCTTTTTAACTTAATTCTTCATGATTGTGTTATTGTACAATCAAAATACAATTGTATGTACAATCAAAAATATTCAAACAAAACATTGTATTTCACATTATAAGAAACGATTTGAGAAGCAGCTTTTGTTGTGTATGGACAGAATAGGTGTTGTGATTTAGGTAATATTAATTCACAGTGTCTTAGAATTATAATTTGTCGACGTTTTGACTTGTTCTAATATTTGTGATCAATCAATATAACCACTATACTAAATTATTATAGCAGTAATTGAAAACATTGTATTTTTCATTTGTTTTAACTTAAAATTTCTCATTTTATCAGTGGATATTGATTTATTAATGTCAAGTTACGATAGGGTAAACGTACCGTTTGTGGCCACTGTACCATTAGTGGCCATAGTAAAAACTGCTATATTAATTCATTATTACTTTCAATCTATTCAATTAAGAAATGAGATGCGAAAGTATGACTGAAAGCATATTTTAGATTGAAAATTGAATGCTTAAAATATCTAATTGTTTAATAATTGATGCTAAAAGCACTTTTCACCATTTATGGCCATCGACGTCATTTATGTGTAACGAATATGGCCAAAAATGGATCAAATCGATGGCCACAAACGGTACTAAGATGGCCAAAAACGGTACTTCTACCCTATATGTATAATTTTCTACTATGAAGATACATACCAAGGTCACAAATTGTAGTATTCTGATTATTATTAGTAAATAATTTTAAAGCAAACCGTAATAAGTTATCTTTTAGATATCTAATATGACAGAAGATTATTCTTTAGGCATCTTAAAGATGACTAGAATTCGTATGCTGTCTGGGATATAAGGAAACGTATTCCATATTCCCAGAATTAACCTGTTATTTCGATTGTTCCCAAAAATAAACCTTTTTTACATATGAAATATTGAAATCATAGACATTTATTACATTTTTTAATTTTAATTTACATCAAAATAACAATTCACAAGTTGCATCATGCTCTGTGTTTTGACAAAAATTTAATTTAATCCTTATGTCAATACCCGGCTATCCTTTTCCGTTTTCCCACATAAAATTTTTTAACTCCCCGTCAAAATATCCACAATTCCATTTAAATCCTCGTTATTTCGTCAATTTCACATCGATATATGTATAAATATATGTTCAATTTGGAAATTACATTAAAAATAAGTTAGAAAATCCAAGTAGTAAAGTTGAATCTACGTTTGTTTAATAGCCGGGGGCATCCGTGTACCCACATACGTCAATGTATCACTCGTATTACATTTCTAAGCTAACAAATAAAAATAATAATTAAGAATGACAAAAAATACATAATAAATAAATAAATATTGTTATTGTTAGTTTGAAAATAATTGATTGTGATTTATAATATTTAAAAAAGAACTCATAACGAGTTTTTATAAGTTACACTCTCAATTACACTCAATACTAAGTATAAGGATACTTAGTATTTGCGTTTGCATGTTTATCGCAAACAGGTTTCTTACAAGTTTGACACGATTTTCGCGTCTTCCTACGTTTTTTAAATGCACTCTTGTAACAAATATGACATGAGCCAATGAAAACCTTGCTTTCAGTAGGATCTAACGTTTGTGCAGACCCAGTTGCTATTGCTAAATGCTTTCGACGGCCAAGTTTGTTGCAAAATTTCTCATCACCTGACTATGTTGAGAACGATCTCCAATTGTTGGCATACATAATTCTTCACCCAGTTGGCGTAAAAATAATCGGCATTGGTTTGCTTTCTTTTTAAGCATTTTATTATTTTCAAAATAAATTATGTAACAAGCAAGACAGGCAATGTCAAGAATATTTTTAAAAAATTCAAGAGGCCATCGATTAGTAGTGTATCGCCCTAGCATTTGGTCCATAGTATCAACACAAATTTTGTTATGGTTATAATATTAAATAATTTCCGGTTCTGATACCGTCATATCTGAGTGCATCGTGGATATCAGTATAACTGCCTTTTTTTTGGCACATAAGAACGTATAGTGATATTCTCATGAAATCCATGTAACGTTGAAAACTCTTCAGGGTTTTTGAATGTAGCCATCTCCGCAGGAATATATTTTTTATTCTTCTTTAGAGTTGCAGCAATTGTGAGATTCCACGATAATAAATGTTTCGCCAAGGGTAGTGTAGTAAAAAAAATTGTCATCGAAATGTTTCTACCTGATCCTTCATAAGGCGAGGCCAAATCTTTTACTATTCTTTCACCTTGATTTGTTTCGCGACTGATTGCAGATTTCCCTGTGTAAAGTTGACCAGTTAGTGGATATAAATTTTCAATATCACATATCCACCATAAGTATATTATACGTTTAATCCATACTTTGCTGATTTTTATGGAAGATATTGTGTAAGCCTTGTTCGACCTCTGTATGGGAAAAGTTGCTCGTCAATTGTCACACATTCAGTTGGTTTGTATAGTGTTGATAAATTTGAATTCAACACAGTCCATGTATCGCGTACAGGTGCTGCTTTATCCTCCTTTATGCGAACAGCTCGAGTATTTGCATCCTCAAATCGAATAAATCTTACAATATTCCAAAATCGATTGATACCCATCGCTGCTCGATATAATGCATATGAAGTGGATCGTCAGATGTCAGTTGCATGGTCAGTGTTCGAATTATTTTCACCAGACGTCATCAAAATTTACAAAAATACGTAAAATTCTTGAAGTGTCACATCCTTCTATACCAATTGCTTCTTCGTAGGATTTTCCTCGTTGTGCGTATGGTAAACTGTAAACGCTTTCTTATTTGTATAACGCAAAATAATATTGACCTCTTCGACAGTGAAGCCACTCCTGAATGTATTGCAAATCGAGAGAATTTCCGTTTTTCTGAGTGAACCACTTGTCTGCCGGATAATTTTACGCACTGCAGTTGGATGCTGTGCTAGTGGTGTTCGAGACCAAATCGTCTTATCTTTTGATATGAAAATTGTCGTCGACTCTGATGGTTCTTTACTGCCTTCACTTTCAACCAGTTCATCATCATTCTTGCTTGCATCATCTACTTCACTCTCTGCATCTTCTACTAATTGTGTACACTATATACAACTTATAATTTACATAATATAAAAATAAAACTATATAAAACCAGTCTCTTCGTAGTCTGAAATTTCTGAACGTTGCGGTTGGCCTTCTGGCAACGGAATAAAATATTCGTCGTCGCTATCCGATGCATTATTATTGTCTGCAGCAGAGTCCTCTCCTAATAAATGTCTCAAATAAGCAGCCCTTTCTTCAGAAGTCAATATATTATATGGTGTTGATTAGAATATGTATATCAGTATATACATTCATAGAATGGACATTTCATATAAATGAATTCATGTAACTATACCTTGCAAATTCACATGCCGATAACGCTTCCATATTTCTTATTAATATTCTGAATGAGAAAAAAAACACATTTCAATGTTCACAATACAAAATAACGCAAAACACCAAAGCACAGAGTTCACAAAATTTTACTGGGTGTTCAAACATCCGCATCGGACCAGGTCCTGTTTGACAATAACAGTGATGCTACTGAACACCTCGCATAATCATAGAGCCTTTGCCGTGTTTCTTTTCCTCTCGTTCCCTTTCCAAGGTTCCCTTTAATCCTGCAGATTTCAAGTAAACACATCGAGGAGGAAATTCCGGCTCATACACTCGCTTTATTGTATGAATCCACCCACCGCAAGGGTACACGGGTACAGCGAACATTGAATAACGCACATAAGTTTTGGTATTGACATAAGGGTTAATTGAAATATTTAATTTCTTTGTAGTTCTCATTTTTGTTCCATGTAAATTACGTAATAGCGTATTATGAAATTAAGCGTAGTTTAACAATACAAATGACGTATAAAGTAACTTGAAAGCAATATATAGCAAATACAAGTGATAAGAGAAGATTGCCTAATTCGTTACGATACCTAAATCCTACCGTCGCAATAATTAAATAACTATGCAACTATAATAACATTTGTAATTTATTTACAGAATTATTTTCTGTTTCAATTATCAGTAAGTAATTTATTAATAAAAATATAGTGGTACGACTTACAATTTAATAACTTTACCATATCGCTAAAATTCGCTACACAGAAAGTTACGAAAGAAAGTGTTTTTATATTGATTGTATGTGAAAGGCGTGCAAAGTTGGAATATATGTATATTAGGGTGGTCGTTAAATAGGGTCTGATCGAATTTCGTTCGTGCCGCCCCCCAAATCGTTCCCAAA
>JAYRCB010000052.1:270542-331274 GCA_036026315.1 Trachelus stipa
TTATTTATTTGGGAACGATTTGGGGGGCGGCACGAACGAAATTCGATCAGACCCTATTTAACGACCACCCTAATGTATATAAGCAGCATGGCATAACAGAATGAATAAATTATAGCAAGTGCTTATGATTTCTATTTTGCATAAAATTCTTTCACATAATTGAGAATTATTAGTGACCCTTCTACTAATATATTAGATATCGAGCACGAGACAAATCTGAAATTTTTTGAAAATAAAGATTTTTCTATAAAATCTGCAAATTTAATTAATATAATAAATGAGTAATAAATCTAATATACGCAATGCATAATAAATAAGTCTTCATAATTCCATAGACTATTCAGACCTTGTATGTTCAGCCCGAAGTCGGTACTGTACAATTTTGGGCACGGATCCGCCAAGTAGTATTTGATAAGGAACCTCCTCACATATTATTAATTATTAAATGGCCATTAAATCATAATTATATATAAAAAGCAGCAATAACAGAAAATAGTAACGAAGATGTTATAAGAAATTTCGAAAATACAATTAAAATGAGTTAGTGCTAGATCATATAATACGCAGATATGCAGTGACTTATGTGCTTAGCATTATAATGATTTCAATATTTTTTATTGGTAGAGTCATAAAGCATGATACAAATATAGATATTTCCGTTTAAAATGTGGAATTCATAGCAATGCTGTACGTGACGAAGTTTTTTACACGAAAGTGTTTTTGTGGGGATATTGGATACTCCATAGTCTTTTATAACTTATAAATTTTTCTTTAACTAATTTTTATTTCATTGTGTTTTTTGAAAACATAATTGTAGGTTCATACATTAGTGTTATTTGGTTTAGCCCTACCGTTTCGTGACATGTAAAATGTTATCTATAAAAGAGGATGATATGTATAATTGGCTTACAGTGATTATGTACGATATTTTTGAAAATGTATTCAACATTCTAAATTATAAACATATAGCTCCGTATTAACATTTACCTATTATCATCACCTTTAAGCTGCAAATACTAACAGCCTACAACTGGAACGTAATAATTTCACTATAACAGGGTGGTACGAATATGGATCATCTTTTTTATTCAAATGTCTAATTAATTGTTAATTATAAATGCCATTTTATGTCTAACAATAAGTTTCATGTGAGGAATCTCTGCAGGGTAAATTTGCCAATAAATAACCATCGTAAAAAAAGCCTCCAGTGATGAACACTCATATTAAAATCACTATGTATCTACTTATAGATATAATTTACATGACACATCCATATACTGGAGTCTGTCCATTTAGTGAAGTCATCCTATATCCAAAACCAATGAATTCTGATACTATCTATGCTAAAACAATATATTTTCGTAGAATATGTACAGTTTTTAAAACTAAGAAAATATTGAACTCTTAAATATTTTATTGCTTAATCACCACCATGATACTAATTTTCTTAATTTTGTAATATTCGTTTTATATTTATTTAATTTATTTTTTTTCTAACTGCTAGTCATGGGTTTCTATGTGAGACGCATGTTGCGACAGTCGAATGGTATGTTATTTCTCCCTTGTCCTCATTTATATTATCTGTAAATTGTAATAACACATTATACAGTGAAAGCATAACTTATATTAATAGAAATAAACATGTTTCAAATATATGGAGAAGTACATACAAAAATACGTAATTTAGTGAAATAAAGTTGTTACAATAAAATGTTATACTAGCCTGGAGAATATATATTTGGCGGAAAAATGGGCTTGCGACTGTAATATGTAATGGTGCTGTACCTATTCATAAGTGTTTCGGAACTTAGCGTCAATCGCCACATTGAAGGTGGTCTGAAATAGTCGTGTGCATTTAATAGAGCGTCGTAATAATATACAGATTAAGGGATCGCAAAAGTAAACATTTCAAGAATAAAATTAATTATAATGCTTAACGTAAAATATTGCACTTACATTTTCTCTATTTGTCTAGCAACATCATCGGGACAGTTTACTATTAACTGATGTATAGCAGTTTCAGATGCATCTGATAATAATTGCATAGGAGATTCTTCACAGCAGTATTGCCGACAAGCATTAGTCAATAAAAGCTGTAAATTGGTTGTTGGTATATGTAAATGTGTTTGAGCAAACAAAGAAAATTCTAAACAGAGATGAATCTGTGCCAAAGAGAGTAGCTTTTTCCTGTAAAATATATTGGAGTTTTAATGGAAATGTGATTTGACGTTGTAGCAATTATAAATATTTGAAATTATGTAAACAAATTGTTGTAAAGCTATCATTTCTCTGTATGCGTACAAATACGGAATTATCGAACAACATCCTTAGAATTATTGGATTGTAAATGCATAATATACTGATTAATTTCAAACCTGTAAGTTCTAATCACAAATTCACCCGATGATAGGTTTCCAATTTCTTGATACAACTCGTAAGGTACAAGCAAATTTAAATTGCTGAGCAAGAACTTGTAATCCCTACTAAGCTTGCCAAATCCAGCATCAATTAATAATTCTAATGGTAAACTACCTGTCAATAGCGGTGGCAATGATTTTCGTTGTCTCAAAGAAAATATGATTCTTGCGATTCGAGTAGAATTTGTTGAATCCAACTGAAAAACGTGATTTATGTTTAACAGTCATGCATAATTGTATACTTCAATGCTGTTTTTAATTAAATTTCCTTCAGCTAAATAATCACGTACCTCGGGTTCGTAACCCTCTGATAGCAATTTTTCAAAAATCATACAAAACGAATCCATTATTTCTTCATATCTGGCACAACCTTATCAAATATGTAAAAAGTAAATTTATTACCTAATACTAAGAAATCAAATATATCCATTAGAAGCCTCGCATACCAATAAGAATCCTCCACAGTGCATCGGTAAAATCTGTATTTTCTCGAAAATAAACATCTATCAAAATTTTCTCTAGAATATTTGTTCCTTCAACACTTTCAGCACAATGTGAATAGCTGGCTGGCATATCACAATCTTCACCACATTCACGTAAAGTGCTATCGCCATTTAAAAGTCCATGAATTTTTTTCATTATTTCTTCAAAAGGCTAAATATTTGTTATTGAATTAAGACACTATGTAAAACTTGTATTTTTCATGCTTCCTTTGAAGAAAAATAAAATTTTAAGGAATTACCTTACAGAAAGAAGTAATAAAATCTTGGGGAAACTTGATAGGCACTGTATTCTGATGCAAATTCGTTATTTTTTGTTCATATGTTTCAAGTATTGACAAATATTGATTGAGTAGTATAATTTCTTTCCACAATCCTTTCATTATTGTACCTGCAGCTATTTCCATGATCTATAACATCATAACACACATACCTTTAAAAAAAGGAATGACAACATATTCATTGCAGGAACCAAATTCTTTACCAAACTGCATGATGATACTCTTGAAGAAGTATAAAATGATAAATTTGTTGATCTTGCTTCCAGATATAAGCATCCTGCAAAACTACTTTTAGGAAATTCAATCCAATCCATAGTTTCTGCTTTTGATCCAAATAGTTCAAAAACACTGAGAACAGATACGTTTATCTTGAATAATAAAGAATAAGATCAAGATGAAACACTTTTCCAAATGTCCATACCTATATTTTAGATAATGTTTGAAAATAAAGAAAATTTATGAATGATTATCATATACAACATACTTTATGCTCATGTACACCTGACAATTTAACATGTTCTTGCATTAGTATAGGTATGCTATTAATAACTTTTTTAAGCCCTTGCAATTCTGCAATTTGTGCTATAATGGTAACGAACCACTTTGATTGATTGTACATTCCTAATAACACTGTTTTCTCCTTATCTTGTGCATCACATATGGAAAGAATTGGCATTGCCCAACATTTATCCAAATTTTCAATGCATTCATTTACTGACATACTAGAAATTAAAAAGGAATACTTTTTGATTATACAGAACATAGTTCAAAATAAAATATATTAAATTTTATGAATGAACTACTTTATAAAATTACACTTATAACTTGAAAAGATATTTATTTTATACACTGACCATGCCTGCATCCTAGATATAGGTAAAATATCTTCTTCTTCTTTTCTCCATTGGCGTTTTGGAATTATTGCAGAGGAATTGAATTGACACTCATCGCTAAATGAGCATTCCAATGGAGAGCCAGTTAGATCCAGTTCTGTAAAATATGTTATAATAGCACATCATCCTAAGCTTACCACATGCAGTTAGATACAAATATATTACTCTCGTGAACAAAGCTGTTGTTACATCCCTCTGAATCATTTTGTAAAACTAAATTTTCTGGAGCAGCCTGCAAGAGAGTTTACTTATATACAATATCATACTATATTGACATAAATATAAACTAAAAATATAAGGCTATACATCGCTATCTGTAAAGTCAAATATAATCACACATCTAGAAAATCTGATACAACACACAAATATAAAATTAATTGAAAACAAGGTACTTGCACGTTTGAAAAGAATGATTGTATCACATCCCTGTATTTCGGGTAACAACCGTTCAATATATGACAATGTTATTTTCTTCACCATAAGCGATGACTCTTGAAGAGCAGCTTTAACACGTTCTATGTTGCTCATATTTCACTTTTCTTATAAGATTAAGCCGACAATTTATAAGAAATATTTTATGATGTAGCTTTTAAATTCAACATTTGAAATGTCAACGTGCGTTTATATTGTGACGTTCGAAAAGGCATCGCTCTTAGCCAGGAGGTTGACACTCCAATGGGCTATAGTGAAACATAGAATAGTGATATAACCTACCGATCAGATGGCGTTGCTGCTCGTGCTACAGTCTCACGCATCGACATATAGCATGGACTACGCGATCCCTACTTCAAGCTTCTTGAAGAAATGTCCGCTCGAATAGACAAAGAGGGACTGAGGTGGCGGCTAGTAGCACTCCTTTTCTAATACTCCCATTGGCTACGTTTTCTATACTCTCGTACTAAGGCTGCTGATTAGAAAGAGACAGGACTTGGCCGCCACCAATCGCCATCTTTTTCTATCAGCCGACCATTTTCCCTATGCTTATGCGTAGTCCATTCTATATGTCGATGGTCTCACGGTTTTAAGACCGTGGTCTAAAGCACGGGAGTGTCGTGTTTCCAATAAGTGGTCTGTGCCCTCAGCAGAGAATCGCTCTACTCTGCTATTAGCTCGCTTAGGTCCAATTTCTTCAACGCGGTTCAATGCATAATCTCTGTGTATTTTGAAATACAAGTCCCCGATTGGCTAATAGCATAGTTAAACCGAGTTTATGCATTGAACCGCGTCGAAGAAAACGGGCGTAAGACAGCCATATAAGCGTAGCCATGGGAAAGTAACCAATGAGAAGCTGCACTTTTTGAAAAGTGCCGCCAGTGTAGGTAACGAAACAAACTTATTACCAATTAGCGCAGGTTTTTTTGCTGAACGCAGTCATTGTCAACGGTTTTCGAAGTGTTTGAATATTGGAATCGGTGGAGTAAATGCAGACTTTTGGCTCAGAATTCAGTGAAGACTCACAACGTGAACCATCCATTTGTATCAATTAGCATCAATCCATTTCAATTGCTTGGGAATAAAGAATAGTAAAATTTCAGAATTCTACGTTTTATTATAATAGTTAACAAGTTTAACTCGCCGGTTAGATGGATGAAAGAGATGAAAGTGATGTGCTTCATTGCGATTCCCCATGCGTTGAAAAGGATAAGGAGTCTATCTTAATATCAGATAGTGAAGATGAGCATACTAGTCATTATTTCCAACAAACACATAAACCATGGATTATCGACGGTAGTGATGAAAGTGATCAAGATGATGGGAACAATATCGTCTGCGAGTTAGTAGATTAGACTTATTTTCTTGTTTATTACACAAAAGTTATGATCATGACATTAATTGTATACCATCAAATGTTTATATAGAAGTACTTCAGAAGATTCAAAGCTCGAAGAAAGCTTTCCAAAATTAAGAAGTACCAATAGACGTAAAATTAAAATATCATTTGATGATGAAAGTGATGAAGAAAATGTTAATTATACTCTAAGCGATAATGATAGTGTACATGATGAGGAACATGACGATGGACATGAAATTAACAATGGTAATTAGAAACATTTATTCTTATAGATATATATATATTCTTAATATTATGCAAGTGTGTCTGTATTTATGATTCAGATTCTGACAAATTAAATATGCATGTTTTTGAAAATAAAGATAGTCCATCTAATGATAAGGCAAAGAAGAAAAATGGTAGTGAATTCTCAAGCACTTCTGAAGATTCTTATAATAAATCAGCATCAAACCTTGAGAAGGAAAGTCCAATAAAACATGAGTTTCCTGATCTTGCTATGTCATTTGCAAAACAAGAAATTGGTGTTGGTAATATAGATCCAGTTACTGCACAAAGAAGAGCAATGTTAGTTTGCAATATGGAACAAATCAAAAGTCGACTGGCTAAATCCAAGGTAATGTCAACAATTAATATTTTGTTTTCTACAGTCTTTTGTGAAGCAACACATCTTCTTATAGTTGCTGTTGAGTGCTGCCAATCTTAATTTACTGCCTGATGGAGGAGAAAAGTTGCGGCAGAGTATATTTTGTCAACAAGAAGAATTGGCAAAACTAACAGATGAACTAAAGAATTTGCCTTTGACAAAACCAATGACTCTTTCTCAGTCTGAAAGTCTTGCAGGAAGATCTAGCCAGATTCATTCTGTACAGAATTCCTACAAACTGGAGGTATTACCTCCAACAGATAAGCTACTTGGCAAAAAAGCTCAGGAAACTTTTGATCGAGAACGTGCATTGACCATAGAAAGACTAGAAGATCTTCACACATCCCTTGTACGACGTCCCACAGAAGATCAGGCAGCACCTGATCCAAGAGGACTTAAAGTTTCTTTAATGTTTCATCAGCAGCATGCTCTTGCTTGGCTTCTCTGGAGAGAGCAGCAAAAGCCTGCTGGTGGAGTGTTAGGTAAGAAAAAATGTATTCAGAAATATGAAATTCATAAGTAGTTGTCTCCTTTTGTGTTCTTTGCTGACCTCATTTTCTTATTTCTAAAAGCTGATGATATGGGTTTGGGCAAAACACTAACAATGATTGCATTAGTGATGGCATCACTGGCACAAGGTAAACCTGATGATGACGATAGTGACGATGGTGACGATTATAAATCGATATGTACGTAAAACAATAAAATATTCCTGCTGATAAATATATACCAAGGAATAATATTATTCATAAATTATAATTTTATCTATGTAGTGCATAGGGGAGGAACGCTTGTTGTTTGTCCTGCTTCTTTGTTGTCGCAATGGGAAGGAGAGGTGAATAATCGTTGCAAGCGTGGAACTCTATCATTAAAGGTTTACCATGGAAACGATCGAGAGACTATTCCAAAACGACTGGCACAAAATGATATGGTTATTACGACTTATCACCTACTTTCCAGAGAATATAAAACCCATTCTGTACTTTTTAAGGTAGATCGAGGATAGTGCAATACATTACATTTTCTGTTAAATTCAAAATACTAAATTAAAATAGTCCGTTTAATTTCAGATTCACTGGGAGAGAGTGATTCTTGACGAGGCACATGTAATAAGAAATCACAAAAGCCAAATATCAGAGTCTGTTTGTAAGCTCGTAGCACGTAGGCGTTGGGCATTAACAGGGACACCGATTCAGAATAAAGAAATGGATGTGTATGCTATCCTTAAATTTCTGAAGTGTTCTCCATTTGATGATCTGCGAGTATGGAAGCGCTGGGTGGATAATAAAAATGCAAGTGGACAACAAAGATTAGCCACAGTCATGAAAACTTTAATGTTGCGTAGAACAAAGCAAGAGTTGCAAGCTAAAGGCTGCTTGAATAATTTGCCAGATAAATGTCTTGAATTGGTGGAAGTAAATCTAGATCCTGAAGAACAGTTGGTCTATGAAAAGGTTCTAGTATATTCAAGAACCCTTTTTGCACAGTTTCTTTCACAAAGAGCGGAAAAGGACCATACGAATGAACTGAATGCTGGGAAATATGATAAACCATACTTCATGTCAGAATGTAAGATATTTCCTATTTTAAAACATAGTCTTTCACAAACAATCGCTTCCAATAATTTTATAACTTTTGAAAGTGAGAATGGGAGGAATTTTTCAAAAAGAATATTATAATGGTTTTAGAATTTATATTGTATAGAAAAAAGCTTTATTTCTTCTCAATGCACTTGAAAAATGTAATATTGCAACTTTTTCGTAAGGGATAATTTTTATCAAGAGGTAAGAAAATAATTGTCTTTTTTTAAAATTATGATGTATATGAGCTTTTAATTCTTTTTACAATTTATTAAGACACGTTTTAAATGTATTAAGAAAATTCTTTTTTATGCATTTTCATTTATGATTTGGACCGTTTATTTTGAAAGTGGTTTAAGTCCATTTTTTTAAAAATGGGATATCGTACTTTATGCTTAATTTAGTGTAAACCTTTCATTTTCTCGAAACAAGCGAAAATGGACTTACACCACTTTCAAAATAAACGGTCCATTTTATTACAGGTCGCTGCTGACGTCGGTACCTTCGGGAAAAACCTCGATGCGGCAAAATTCCACTTCGTAGATTAATCTGAAATAAATCGAATGGATTCTTAATCAGTATAAGTGTGGCTATTGCAAGTAGCTCCATCAGACTTTAAACATGAAAAGTTTTTACTTTAAACACCATAAACTGCGAATAATGTTCATCGATAATCGGTACACAATTTTTAACTGCGCACCATTGAAACACTTATTAACTTTTTGGTTTTATAGTGGTTCCTGCAATAGCTATAGTGATACGGGTTGAGAATCCGTTAAATTTTTTTGTTCCATGTCAATCTACGAGCTGTAATTTCGCCACCGTTCAGATTTTTCTTCCCGAAGTCACGTCTCTTATAAAAAATGAAATGCATATACATAAAAAAGGTTTCATATACTTCAGAAATGTTTATAAATTGTAGGAAATTTCAAGTCTATATGCGTATGGTACAGGTTTAACAAAAAAATTCCAGAATTTACATTATTTTTCAAAAAATTATATTCATTTACTATTCTAATCGAATATATTTTTTTAGCGAATGAAAATAGAATAGCATGATTAAAAAAATTGTTTGCAACGCTGTACGGAAAGTTTACATTTTGTGCACCAAAAATCAAGCACAAAATGGTCCATTCTTGGTGATTGCCGCACACTCTGAACTCATCAATAGCCGATCATTTCATACTTCTTTTTGGTGCATATACTGCGAACCATCCGTTCATTGTTGCAAAAAATAGTGTATGATACGCGTGTGCGAGTTGGTGATTCCTAGTGGTGTGACGTTTGTCATCCTCGGTTTGCTCGGGCGGCAAATGTCGCACTCGTCAGAAATCACCAACTTTCCGCAATTGTACCATAATATACTGTATCAATTCACTTGCTAGTTTCGTTTGATTTCTTTTTTTTTTTGGAAAGACAAAATTTAAAGGGAAATAGAACAGGCTATTTGTAAAGATAAGTTGTCACACGAACGAGGTCGAAAGTGAGAAAACTGCACTCAAAAATCTCGACAGAAAGCACTGTCAATTAATTTAGTACACAAACTTGAAACCTTGTGATGAAACGTCTTTCCCTGTGGAATTAAATTTGATTTTTCTCCGATTTCTGAGTTTTCTGCCATTGTGATTATGTTTCGGTATACATTGTTTTTCGAGATACCCAATGCTGTACTCTGACGTTGCACGCGCGTTGTGCAGATGCTTTTCCTTGCACATCAAAGTACATCATCGTGTATCTCGAAATACAATTTACACCGAAAAACAATCGCAAGGGAAGTAAACTCAGAGATTGTAGGTGCCTACGTTTCTGCCGACACCTTACTCCGATTGGTCAACTTTAAACGGCTCTAGCTTGAAGACTAAGCATCTCTGAATAAAAAAAGGATAATTTTTGTGATCAGCGATGCTCCTCGAACATTGCGGTATCCCGTTAGTAAGGCAATTTAGGGACACCTTGTATGTTTCCTCAAAAATAATTTATTAACTGTAACTCCACAGGGACTGACGTTTTATTAGAAGGCTTCCATTTTGTGTACCAAATTAATTGACAGTGCTTTCTGTCCAGATTTTGGGGTGAAGTTTTCTTGTTTCCGGCCTTGTCCGTGTGACAATTCAGCACACACAAATTGCCTTTTCCATTCTCCTTAACTATAAAAGGGGAATGGAATATTATAAGAACTAGAAATGAATTTATAATTATTCAGGTGATGCTACTGTACGACGCATTTAGATATTATGTATTGCATACAAATATGACATTAGAATTGTGCGACAAATATGTTTCAGATTCATGATGAAGTAATTTGCTATACCGTGACAGATTGAATCAAATAATTCAATTTTACTTTTTGACACACTTTTTTTCATATGTTTTAGTGCAATTAATCGATCCAATGTTTAGTAGCGTAAACTTCCTGATATTTACCTGCTATATTTTAATTTTCTTATTTAATAAGAGAGTTGAGCAGGACCATTGGCCTATAACAAGGGTAAACAAGCAATTATTATAAAATAAATTTTGTAATATTTTTTTAAAAGGTAAAACAACCCAATTCACAAAAGCACAAAATCAATTGCTCAGTCTTCATGCGGATGTCAAGGCTCACCAGATTTTGGTACTCTTATTAAGATTACGACAAGTTTGCTGTCATCCAGCTTTAATACATGCAATGCTAGATCAAGAGGATGTGGAGCAAAATGGTATCATTGATAATGATGGTGTGGATACGGATTTTCTTTCGCAAGTGAATAATCTTACGATAGATAGTACGAATGATAGGGATGAGGATAAAGACAAAGAAATTGGAGTTGACGAAAGGGTAATACAAAACTTGCTTACTTCAAAAAATCCTGTTTTTAAACCAGAGCGTCAGAGTTCCAAGGTATAGTTCATCCAAATGTATTCAGCTGATTTTATATTGTGAATATTTTTGTATGGTTCTAAATTCGTAGTTTTTACAGATGAGGAGTGTACTTACCATGGTACAAGAAATTGTAAATAAAGGGGATAAAGTTATCATTGTGTCACAATGGACTAGTATGTTGAATGTTGTGGCAATGCATCTCGATAATTTAAAAGGGGCCAGTTATAAAAAATTCTGTGGAACTGTCGCTGTGAAAGATAGACAGGTGCACATAAATACTACGTTTTTAATTTCACATATTAATATTGAATATTGATTTATTTGTTTCTATCTTGCTGAATGTCTAGGAAATAGTAAACGCCTTCAATGAGGAGAATGCTGATCCGAAAATTCTGTTGTTATCTCTCACTGCTGGTGGTGTCGGTTTGAACTTAGTCGGTGGAAATCATTTAATTTTATTAGACGTACACTGGAACCCACAATTGGAATCCCAAGCACAAGATCGTATATATCGATTTGGTCAAAAAAAGGACGTTTATATTTATAAGTTAGTAATCATGTTTTTACACATAGTGACGTAACATGTGCGAAAGGTCTTTTATATATTCGTTACAAAAAGTGATATGTTTACGCACTTACCGTTATAAAACCATATTTCAAATTGTCGCGATAATTCTTAAAATATTTCCAGGTATATTTGCAAAAATACGATAGAAGAACGCATAAAACTGCTTCAAGATAAAAAACTTGAGATCGCTGATAATCTTCTGAATGGAGCTGGAACGAAAATGTCTTCTAAACTAACGATCGATGATCTAAAATCTTTATTTAGCGTTTAATAATTTATAAATTATGCCTAATATTTTCTATTACTCTAATAAAGATTTTTGTAATTTGAAATACGTGTACCGACTAAAAATGTTCGTTTGAAACATTTTTAGAAGACGTTTACAAGTATTCCTCATATTTCAAAATTCATTAGTATCGATCTTTTAAATTGTTAATTATGTCATTATTTGAATGAGATTAAATGTATTTTATTTTAACCGCTTTGACTAAAATAAGTAAAGGAGGGGGTGTCGATAGGACCTTTTATCAGCCTCCCTGAATTCGTCTCGATGAGACGCACAACTTGTGGGGGTCCAAAAATGTTGCCGTTTTAAAAAACTGGCTTTATGCTTGCAACATAGAAGCATAATAGATTTACCCCCTTCGTACCCTACAACTTTCGTCTAACACATTTGCCTGTCTCGCTCTTCCTTAAACAGATATTCAACCGTCATGTTTCAAATGGGACACCCTGTATAAGGTGCTCCTCCAACTATTAAAAAAAGATTGAGTGCTATGTTGACGTTTTGAAAGAAAATATAGCAAAATCAGTCAATCAGTACATTATCATGCATTATCCAAGATTCAATTCATTACAATTACATACAAAATAACTACATAAATATCGCAACAATTATAAAAATGAAGTATTTTTGCAAAACAAGCCAAGTTTAGCAATTATTTTCATAAAGGTCCTATCAAGTAACACAAAAAGTATATGTGTTTTTAAAAACCTTATATCTTTTACATTACAAAAAAAATAAGAATGATCTAGATAATAAACTTCAAAATATATGATTTTAAGGGGGCCGACAAAGGGCCTTATCGACACCCCTCCTTTGTATGACTATTCTAAAACTAATACAGCTGTCCCTAGCGAACAGCCCTACGCGCCCTACGTCACAAATTACCTTCCTTCCTTCCCTTCCTTATGGCTGTATCCCAATAGGGGACGTGTGCCAGTAACTGGTCCTAACAATCAAGGACTGGAAGTTAGGCAATAGATGGCGATGCACTTTGCGAGACAGGACTTATTCAACTCAGCGCGAGGACCTACAAAGTTTATACACCGAATCTGAACAATATTCTTATATACCAAGAATATGCTCCTTGCACTTTGAAGATAACTGCTATAGCTCGTAATTATGGGATGCAGCCCAAAGAAATTCTGGATCCTTAAACTAGGGTCCATCACAACGATCAATCTGGGAACAATAGAAGACATGGATTATACTGCTGTAATACACTGAACTTTTACTTGCTTACCCCTATCTTTATACATATCTGTATCAGCTGATTATGTTAGCCTGGACCATCGACATTGCAAGAGGAGCCAACTTCTGAAGCACATTTTTCGTCCCTCTTCCTATCCAGTCACCCTCACTTCCACTTGATCTATCTATCGATGTACCTATTTTTCCCTTTTCCATAAGTCGGCAACATGGGAAAGATAGGGAATGCGCGGTCCAGTAGTGTATGGTTTAAGGCAATCTTCCTACTCATTTCTGGTCATAGAATGGACTATCTGTATGTATATTAAATAAAAATAATTGTTCTTCATAAAATATCTTGTTTTTTTTAGTATTGATGTTTTATAGTACATAATTATGATACTGTACTGTATAGGTAAAACAATGTTTAACTTCTTTGGATACATTTAACTATACTTATTTAATATTTACAATAAGTAAAACCTAATTTTTCTTTAAGAATATTACGTATTTGGCATTGAGGGAACACTGTAACTCTCTGGTATTGTGGAAAGTGTTTGTCTCAGCTCGAGTTGCTGTATCTGAAAAGAATATAAAATTATTTTTCCATAAAGTATAAAATTATACTATGAAATTCAAAACTTAATTGATAAAACAACAAAGTTTTTTAACTAGTATATGTAAAATTATAAAATAAGAGCTCACTTGTTGGCGAAGAGCTTTTTCATTGATTGCTGCCTTTGTCAACAGTTGTTTTACTTTGTCAAGCAGTTCTGATTTATGCAATAATTGTTGCTTAAGCAGACTGACTTCACTGTTGCTCTCTTCTTCCTTACGTGCATTTTCGAGCATCACTATCCTTTGTTCTGCTAGTTGTAAGTCTGTTTCTAGTGCTACAACCCGTTGCTGTGCTCGTTCGTATTGATCTTGCAATGAAGAACTAGTTCCCATGCTAGTGGATCTTCCCTATACACCAAATGAAAAAAAGCAATGATCATAAATTATTTTAATTGCTTTTACGAAATGACAAATATACCTACTGCTTTGCCTAAACGATCAGCTTTTGAGCTAATTCTCAATCTCTTGTTCTCAGCTTGAAGTTTCTCTACAACTCGTTTTAATATGAAAATTGTTTTTTCCAATTCCCCAAAGGACTTTTTTGAGCCTTGTTCTTGTGAGTCTTTATCTGAAGACCGAGGAGTAGAGTCTGATGACTTTTCAACTTTTAGTAATTCTACATACCTACAAAAGTAATTAAATTGCAACAATTTTTTGTTATACAGTTATTGTAAGTATAACGTACTTCTCCAAATGTTCAACTTTTTCACGCAATCTGGGTGTATCAAGATTGGCTTTTTCAATTTGTAAACGTAGTTCTAAATTTTCACTTTCCAGTTTCAGATTTGACTTCTCAAGAATATCTTTGGCAGTTTCTAATTTTTCCAATTGATCTATCACATAAGCATTTCCCTGTGAAGAATTTTATTACAAGTGACATGTTGAGGCAAACATCCATTTTCCAGTATACCATCAAATTATAAAATGATATACAATATGTACATATTGCACAAACAGACCTGAGTAACAGCTTCCAATGCCGCTATATGTCTTTTCTGTTCCTCTATTTTGCATACAAGTTGTGTATTGTCTTCGTTATCAAGTCTATCCGTCAGCTCCTTTACCCGATCTCTCAAAGTATCACATTCACGTTGTAAATCTTCAATAATATTATATTGCAAAGCTGTGACTGGCCTTGCTGATAGTCCACCTATTATACTGCCATTTTCAAATCTCAATTTACTCTTCAAGTACCATTTCTCGCGCTCCATACAAGAAATAACAGATCGAAGCTTCTCGTAATTAGTTTGTAACTTTTTATATTCTTCTGTTTTCTCTTTCAATTTATCTTTAAATTTCTCAGCAGTCTGTTGCCATCTTTTCTGCTTATCCCATAACGCGAGCTCCTCAGCAGTCTATTTAAAATATTTCACACGTATTTTTTGATTGTGTATTAGAATAAATTTTATAAATACACAATATGTCGCTCTTTCCAAATTATTTATTTATATAGATATATACCTTAGCCTTTTTTGCTTCTTGTGCTAAATGTTCTCTGTCTAATTGCATTTTAGCTTTGTGCAATTCTTCCTCTAATGTTCTGACTTTACGCTCAAGTTGGACCTCCCGCTGTGATGCTTTCTGTTCTTGAGACTTTACCGCCATATACCTAGATAATAAGTGTAGCATTATTTTTATTTTTCCATTTTGTTAAACAATATATACGTCATTTGATGAAATGAAAAACAATAATGGAAAGCGAAAGAAATTGAGGATTTTACCTTCTACTAAGCTGTTGCTTAAGCTCTACTATTTGAGTTTTATATGTCTTCTCCTTATCAGTCACGGATTGCAGTTGACGACGTGCTAGATCCAGTTGAATTTGCAAATGATTAGTTTGTTCTCTGGTGAGGCTGTTTGACATCTCCTGCATCTGGCTGTTGTGCACTGCCACGCGTTGAGAAAGGGTTGCAGACTCCGCCAATTCAAATTCGTTCTTCATAGCAGGTAATTGAATAAAATGAACAGATCGTAGTGTAAAGAATTGAAATTGGAGCAGTAACGTTGCTGAATCCCTCTAAAGTGATTTATACATTAATCGTCGGCCAGCGAGGGCTACGGATACCTGCAGTTGTTGATACGCCATTGTTAACTCGTGTATCTTGTTATCTCGCTCTTGCAACTCTTTAGCCAATGATATATTCCCTTTTGCTAACAACATTCGATTTTCGGATAGCTGCTGTCTAAGCGTATCTGCTTCCGCTTGCCATTTATTACGTTCTATCCTGTAGCTCTCCAATTCATTTTTATGCTGCTCATCCAGTCTAAAGAAATTAATTACGCATCACACCACCATTAAAATAAATTCGTAACTTATTCAAATCCCCACCTTTCCCTCATACGATCCATATGCTTTAATCTCTCCTCGGCCAATCGATGCCATCGTTCACTTAATTCTTTAGCAATATTTAAATCCGCCTCTAGCATCGAAACATTTTCACGCAATTTCACTATTTCTTCCTCAAGGTCGATATTTTTATTAGAATCTCTTGTGGTTCCGTCAAGTCGCTTTAGCTTCTCATCTGCTTCAAGACTGTCGATAATATATTTTGATCTGATGAGCGAAAATTTTATTAACGAATTTTTCCTATGAAATACTGCTATGGACTTACCGTTTTTCCGATTCCTGATTAATTATACGAATTTGATCTCGTAACGACCTTATCTCTTCCTGCAAACGACTAGCAGCTATACTGTGCTCGTCTCTATCTTCCTTCAGGAGATTTTTATATCTTGATATTGTCTCCTCCTTTTGAGCAACGATCTTTTGCAAGCTATTAATTGTTGATTTTAGTGCCATTTTATCCGTACCATCCATACCGATATTATAAGTTTCACCTTTCATCTGTTGGACTATATTGTCCCTCTCTGTTATCTGTAAATCTTTGTCATCAATTGCCTTGTTCAATGCACTAATCTTTGCCTGATATTCTGCAATCTGAGATTCGTATTTAATTAAGAGCACTGAACGTTCAGAAGCCAATGTTAGTGCTTGGCTTAATTGTTCATTAAGAAACGTTAAGGACTCCCGTGATGATTCCGCTTTATCTTCCCTTTTATGGAAAACTTGTTCATTATTAATAGTAGCACTTGTGTCCTTTGAATAATCGGAAACAGGTTCACATTGTATGGCAATCGACTGACACTCCACGTGTGTTTGAATTAACGTCGATTTCACTTCTACTGTCGTTGTCTTCCTTTCCAAATCATTATGGTCAATGTTATTTGTTGTTGTTACTCGAGATTCATGCTGCTGTCTCCACGATCTTTGAACATTCATCATTTCAAATTCCATAGCTGTGATAGTAGCTTCATGTGCCGCTGATTTGTTGTTGACTATTTGTAGTTCATGTTCCAGTTGAGCAATTTGCCTCTTGTACTTGAAATTCTAATCATAAGGATGAAAAAATTAATATCTTTATATCTGTATATCAGGTTCTATCAAAATGAGAGTTTCTTATATCAGTATGTAGAATTTAAAAAATTGTTTTTTTTTATTCTTTTACGAGCATGACGTTCAATGATACACTGACTGTAGTCACACTTGATACTGAAACTTATGTGCCTGCTGTAAGAATGATAAAGCAAAAATTAAAGTACCCCGAACTTTTATACTGGGAAACTCAACAGCTGGTTCTTTGTAAAAGGATATGACGCATTGCTTTAGCAAGCACTAAAACGAAACATATTGATTAAAGAAACATGATCTTCATTTTAGTCCTTCATATTAATATGTAAGATGGATAATCTCTCTTGCACTGTATTTACTTGTTTAAAACTTACATTTTACTCGCAAATATTAGAGTAATTTTCTGTTAGGAGCAGTAAATAATAATGGCAAATTTCGAAATCATAGCAAATGCTTATTTTTTAATAAATCTTACGTTTAAGGTCTGCTGAGAATTTTCGGAGAATCGATGCATGAGATCCTGCACGTCTGAACTGCCAATTTTCTGTTCCAGTATGTCTTTTAGTCGTTCCACTACTTCTAACCGGTTGGTTAGTATTTCTTGTTGAAGTTTTAGGCTCTCACTACTTTTCCTGGCCTCTTTCAATTTTACATCCAATTCAGCACGATCGTCCATTAATTCCTTCAATTTAGAATTGAATCTTTCTAAAGCAGATACTGACGTTGATCCTGCGTATTGATTTTGCAGGTATGATATTATTTCGATGTAAGACCTAAAATGTTAAAATTGAGAAGATCTCTATCAAGTATTTATTTAAATATCTTCAAATCTATTGAGAATTGTTATTGGTTATTGATTACCTGCAACGATTATCACATTGTTTGTCACAATCTTGCATTCTGATTCGAAGTTGCTCACATTTTTTTTTCGAGCTTTCCAACTCTTCGCGGAGAGAAGAATTTTCGCTTTCCAGAATTGTTTGTCGTTTATCTCGTTCCGCTTCTAAAGCTTTTGCATTGTTTATTTCTATACCAAGCATGGCAATTATTTCTTTGTCTTCACTAATGGCTTGTAAATCAAGAATCTGATGTCTCAAACTATCTAACTCGAATGTTTTTAAAGTATTAAAGGTATAATGCATTTGAGCCTCTTCTCGTGCGATTTCAGCGGCCTTCATCAGATTTGCATTCTCTATTTCCAGTACCTGTATTCGTTGTTTCAATTCCTGTATATCAGGATCCTGAGGTTGTAAACAATTTTGAATTCTTATTTGTTCAGATAATCGTCGATGCAACTGTACCAACTGGTCTTGCAGTTCCGATTTAACCGCCAAAACTTCAGACAATTTAGTCTCACTTTTATCCAGTTGATCTCGTAAAATTTCATTTAATTTTGTCAGATGATTAACGTGCTGGCTTTCTATCAGTTCTTTAGATTCACATTCTGCTAACTTCTTAACGTCCGCTTCCTTTTCGTCGGACAAATTTTCATGCACACGTTGAGTCAAATGATCCCTCTCTTGCTTCAATAATTCTAATTGGTTCTTCAAGACATGTCCTTCACTATTATAGTTCTTAGACGCATGATCCTCCAACGCCATTCTCAATCGCAAACATGCTTCATCATATTTATCTTTTATTTCGTTATATTGAAGAACATTCACAGAATTCGACAAGTTACTTTCTAAGGTAGCTACTCTGTTTTCTAACAACTTCTTTTCTTTACCAATTTCGGCAAGGGCCCTTCTCAAATCACTTTCTTTCGCAGCAGCTTCTTTTTGTGTGCAATAAACCTTGGCGGACTCTTTACTGAGAAGTTCTTCAAGCACAGTGTACTTTCTGTTTAATTCAATTATCTGCACAGCAGCTTCCGCACATTCCTTGCTTCTTTCCATAAACTCTTTTCGAATATTATCTTCACTTGATTCCAAAATCTGCCAACTTCTTTCATACTCCTCCAATCGTATTTCTATTTTTGCCAGAGTGTCTTTTAATTCTTTATTCTCCTCACACAACGCATTTCTTTCTTTTTGCCAATGTTTTAATTCATTCTGATATGCATCTCGCAGCTGATGTATCTCTGAAATATTGGTATTTTCTTCAGGTTCGGACAACTCTGAGTCCGACGGTTTTATGTTTTCGATTTTATTCGTCAGTAGTTTTTGAAGTTTGTGTTCTTTCTTCTGCAGCTCTTTCCTTTAATGATTTTACGGATTTACAGAAATATATATAGATAATGTAAGAATATATTAGTTTTATACCTTATTTGTTTCAATTGACTTCGCAGCTCAGCATTGCTACCTTCTACGACATTTAAACGACCTTGTAATCTCATGGCTGGATGATACCAACCAGCGACGTGCCTCATATCTAAAGCTTCCAGTAATCTTTCCAAAGTGTCTGACTGTACTTCCACAATTCCCTTTCCTAAAATACAACATTCCAATAGTATTAGAAACAAATTTTTCTCCGTAACAAAATTATGTTATTTCATTAGAAAGGCAAAAAATTGATGGCTTTGAACATAATAAATTTCAGGGTTGAACAAGTTTAAGGATCATCTGTGCGATAAATTGCTAATAACAATACAGAAACAAAAAAGAAAAGGGCGATAAAAGTGAAATCCAATAGTAAGTATTGGGTTGTCCGGAAAGTTCGTGTTTCAATTTTCCTTCAAAATCGGCACAAACTTTCCGGACAACCCAATATATGTATGATATGATTTTATCGTATCATTAATACAAAAAACTTACCATCGTGATTGTGTATACTGTCTAGAATTTCATGCATTCCTTTTCGGAGCGCCTCATTCTCTTCTATTACTATTCGAACATTTGCTTTGATTTCGTCTATCTCTGTCATATGGCGTAGGGATGCTTTCTCTTGTTCAGCTATCCAATCAAATTCAGGCTCCAACATTTTTGTTGGACGAACAAAATCTGTACTTGTGTCTATTATATCATTCGGAATATTTAAGCGTTCTGTTAACTTGCTTAGTTTATACTTCAGCGTTCTTATCTACAAAATAATTGAGTGAAAGCCAATAAAAAACATGAATCAGGAAAACTATTCATTTCCTACTTATCGCGAATAACACTAATTCTAATAATCAAAGTAAACATCTACTTTAATATATATCGTTAACAAGACGCCCTTAAATATTTGGACTACATAATGCTCTAATATGAGCTATTTTTAAGCAGCAGCAGCTTATAAATGACGTAACAAAAAGTATAGATTCGTATGTTTCCACAAAGTGACTTACATCGGCTTTCATTTCTAAATTCTTTTCAGATAAGGATTTGTTTTTTTGCTTCAGTTCTTCTCTCTCTTTTGCCTCTTCATCGCGCCTTAACGTGATACTGTCAATAGAAATTGGTTCGTCCTCTGAAATACCTAATTTTTCCCTGTAATAATTAATCAATTAGTATTCATAGAGGAATATCTGTATGGACTAATGAATGAGTAGTTATCATTATAAAGAATAAAATATATTATCCTACCGAAGTGACAATATTTCTAACTCTCGTCGCGAGTTCAAGATTTCCATTTTGTTAACAATATTAATAAGATCTTCTATGTGGGCATTCTTATGTTGCAGTTGTTCTTTTAATTCGTTCACTTCACTTATAGTTTCTGCTAATCCTTGATTCACATCTTCATACTTTTTCAGAGTGGCTAAAATCTCGCAATACTGTAAGTCGTAAAAAAAAAAGTAATAAGTATGAAATTTATTTTATTTACTGTATAAACTAAGATACTCTCATACCTGCTTGCTTTTAAGCTCAGCATCTTCTTCAGTCTGCTTCAATATACTTTGTAGATTAGATATCTTTTCATTTGCGTCCTGAACTTTCTTCAATAAGTCTCTTTGTTCTTTTCTGCGGCCACTTTTTTCCATTCTAACAATAAATGAATGTAGTTAATTGTGTTTTCTTTGTTTTCTATAAATTTCATACTTACTTTCTCATATCAACTTTCATTTTCTCTATAACTTCCGCACTTTCGTTTATTTCGGTGACGGCTTCTGCCAGTTTAGCTTGTAATTCCATAATAGTTTTGTCTCGTTGATCAAGTTCTTCAGTTAAATATATGATTTGGGATTTGCTTTGTTCTCTGACAGAAGTAACTGACTGTATCATGGACTGAGATAAATCCTCTTTTAACTGAGATATTTCCGCATCTTTCTCATCTAATATACTCTATAATTTAATATTTCTTAAGAATATTTGCTACTAGTAAAGGTTGGTATGTTTTTCAAATTAACATCTACAATATAAGTTGAATTAAAGAGATAAGGTATTACCTTCCACTCTGTAACTCTTGCATCAATAGCTATGCCAAATTCATCAATTATTTTATCTCTATTACTTTGTTGTGTGGTTAGTTCTTCAACTTGACTAATCAATGCTTTATTCTCTAATTCTAACTCATTAACATTATCTGAAAGTTAAATAATTAGTAAATATTAAAGCGTCAAGATGTTTATTTTATATTTTTGTACTAAATAAACCTTTTAATATGATGTTTCTCTTTTGAAGATTGCTCAATTCCTCTGTCATTTCATTCATATTTTCGGTAGCATCCTCCATCTCTTCCTTTAATGTTTTTAATTTTTCTTTCAGTGTTATGTTCTCTTTTTCCAGTCCCTAAGAAACATAGATGGAATTCTTTAACAAGTAAAATATGAAAAATTGTTCCTCTAATTTGATAAATATTTTAAAAATATCTCACTTCAAGTTCCAGTAAAAGTGTTTCAATCTTTCTGTTTTTTTCTTTCAATGTAACCTCGTAATCTGGTCTTGCAGCATATTCTTCCTGTTTGAGAAATATGACAGATTGAAAGTGTACTCAAGTAAAATATAGTTGAAAAGTCAATCCAGTGAAAGTAGGTAAATACCGTTAAGAAAAAATATGTGCCCAGAATTATAAAAGTGGTCTAAGTCATATATTTCTTGTTTCGATATATTTAATGAATTTCATTAGAATAAATTAATATGATGTGAAATAACTGATAAACGCTTTTTTTTTAATTTTGACTTAAACCACTTTCATAATTATGGGCATATATGAGTTATAACAATTTATATTAACTCACTAGTGGATTCACTAAATAATATATTACCTTAGTACTTGCATTATCTTCAGTAATTAAATCCGATGCAAAGTGACCTAAATTGTCAAAAATAAGTTTAACAAATGAAAGTGAAAAAACATTGTATAATATTTCAAAGATTGTACCTTTTCTTACACTTGTAGACGATGAAGATACTGCGCTATGAACTTTTGTTTTTAACTCATCACACTCCAATAATAACGATTCAACCTGTTACAATTAATCCTAATATTACAACTAATTATAATATTATATGCAAGGTATATATTAGGTAGATTAATTAATAGAACCACCATTTGGGCACAAGTTATACAAAACCATGATTGTAACATAGTCAATAATCTACTTTCTATCGAATAATTACAATAACATTAAAAAGATATTTACTTGATTATCTTTATGCTGTAGCATTTCCTGCGATAACTTCATAAGTGCCTTAAGGTTATGCATATTGTCAACTTTCTCAACTTCGCATCTTATAACCATTGGAAAGAGATCCTCGATCTCTTCATCCGTCAAAGAGACGGCTTTGACAGATAATACACGGTCCCAATCTATCTGAGGCATTTTGTACTTAACTACTAAATCTCAGTTATTCTCAAATATGAACTCGGTTTGTTTGACATTTACAAACGACGCCAATCGCACGTTGCTAGGGCAACCGGTTGAAAATCAGGTTGTTCCGCAATTCACTGAACGCGTAATTAAATTCCCTCTAAGGTATATGAATAAGGCCCGTTTTCTTCAACGCGGTTCAATGCATAAACTCCGTTTGTCTTCAAAATACAAGTGTTCATTGGTTAATAGTACAGTTAAACCGAGTTTATGCATTGAATCGCGTCGAAGAAAATAGGCGTAATAGTAGTACACAAACATGATCATAAAGTAGTTGATAATAAGAATTTCTTTGTCCAAAGCTTCTCTGGAGATAAATGTATTATTATAGAATTAAGACGTTCACATTATATGCGAAGTTCGCATGAGGCGCAGCACCAAAAAGCGTCTTATGTGTGTATAATACATATATAGCATATAAAGAAAACGAATTCACATCAAATAATTGGAGCACTAAATAATTCTAGCCATACCAATAAGATTGGAAACAGTTCTAAAAAGTTAACAAAACACAAAGTATCGTTATGAATATGTAAATAATATAATTAATTTAATAATTTAATTTTTACTTCAAACATACCTAGTAAACACATGATGTAACAGTTATATCTGAACTACATAACTTCTATATTGTTATATGTATATCAACTATTTAAAAGTTATATAAACATTGCAAACGTGTTTGCTGGGTAGTATGAATAAAATTTCTCCAACAGTTGTTCATGAGTCGGCTGACGACTAATGGTGGATAATAATATACGTAATAGAAATTATTATTCCTATGTTTAAGCTTCAAACATTAATCGTAAATAATTATTCCTAGCTACCGCAGATTCTCAAGAAAAGTACTAATAATTTGTCCTGAGAATATTCTTGTTATACGTACGAAAATTAATTAGTTGATGCAATTAAATTATTTAAGAATATTTATATATCCTAGTTAGAATACCCGAGTGTCTTTACATGTCCTCTGAAATCCGTACAAGTTCCAAAGAGTACCTGTGAGGTTCTGTCAAAAACTGTCAGAAATAAGTAATAATTTGCAATAGAAATTTTTACCCGAGTACGAAATATCCTATCAGAATTTGTGCGTGTTTTTTAAATCGCTTTTATCGTTTGTTAACACTTTTTCATATATTACCAACTATACGCATTGTATTTGTCATACTCGTCGCAGCTGTAATAATACATTCGCAACAAACAGAAAGTAACAGTGACATATCGACAATATTAAAATTTCCCTTTCAAGAATGTAATAATTAAACAACACTATCGATATATGTAATACTGTAAATAGAAAATTGTAACATAACCAATACTGTTGCATTGGTTTGCTAGGTTTAAGATGACTATCAGGTAGCATATTCTGACATATAGTCGGGCCGCGACGTCACATCCACTTCGAGGGGACTTATTTACGTTTCAATTCCTCAGAGGATGGCCCTTCAAAGTGGAACTAGTATCGCGGACCCTATACTACTAACATTTTTCAATATATCGTACTACTTATACTATATACAGGCCTTTGGTAAAATTGACCTTCTTACACTTGAACTTTTGTTAACTTAAATTAATTATTAAAATTATAATAAAAAAATTATTATAAAATTAAAGTCACGTTCAACTTTTAAAATTGTCTTTGTCATATAATTTAAATGCACATACTTTCAGGTTCGAAATGATACCTATATATGTTCCAAAAAATATAAGAGATAGAGATCAGTCCCAAATATATACCAGAAAGCAAATAATTTTGTCATTACAAAGATATAGGAAATAATGAAAACTTGTGGTACAATATTTTTCTATAGTATACATGTAGCACATGCATTAAAATTGAAGAAAAACGTGACACTAGCCTTTGATTATGACGTTAATGAATAACAATAATAAATATAACATAATAACAATAATAATACTCGAACATAATCTATATACTCACTTTCTCAGTAGACAAATGACGGTAAACTCAAATGGAGGACGAAGGAACAGAATTATTAATCAAGTCAAGTCGAAAATAATACACACAAATTGTAACTATTTAGCCATAATAAATATTATAATATCTGAGTAAACAGAAACGCCGCTGGAATTAACGGAATTACGAAACTACGAGGGCACGAGGAACTCTTCGTCGTATGACGGGGTTAAGATACTACATTGTATGTTAATAATGTGAAAAAGATAAGACTTGCGCGTTATCGTTGCTGTCTCATCGAACAGTAGTTGTTCAACATGATGCTTAGTGAGTTGTGTACGCGGTTGTGGAACGTTCGTTTAAGACCGGATTACATTCGGAAACATGTGGCTAGAAAAGTGCACTTCTCTTATGTTCCCAGTGCGAAGCCTGAAAATGCTGGTAATTAAGAAATATGAAATTACGTTATCAATGAGTTTGAAAGATAATAGGCATTCAGTTTAGACCTGGTTGTAGATTTTGAATAAAAATAGAAGAATCCAACGTTATACATAAAATAGATAACTAATTAAGATTGGTATTAATGAAATATAACTAAGTCCGGTTATGGGAATTAAATGTTACAAAACATGAGAAACAATTTTTGTCGTTATGTCATCTCGTGGTTAAATTTTTTGTTAAGGTTTATTATAAAAATTAAATTTTGACATTAACGTTAATTTAATGAATCGCTATACAGGATATCACAGTGTTTTTTTAAATCAATTTATCTGGTATGGTATTGTCATTCAAAATTGGAGATACGATCAATCTTGTGTATATATGGCACATTAGGTTTCTAGTTACCCGAGATTGTGTCGTAAACAAAATTGTTCGATTAAATTCAGTACTAATAGATCGTATCGCACTTTAAATTCTAAATATCATTCTAAGATGTATATCAACAGAATGATTTGCCATGGAAAAAAAGAGATTGATACCATTTTGAACAATGCACAGGTGAAACGCAAAAGCTCAACATGTTTCAAGCAATAAATAATGGCCTGAATCTTGTTTTGGAAAAAGATCCAACGGCAGGTATATATATTTTTGTGGCAAGTAATAAAAAATTCAATACATTTATCATATATCATCCCAATTTCAATTTCGTGTATAATTACAATTACATTACACAATGATACAATCAAATGATTAATTTTGGTTGAACGTCAGTTTTATTTAATAATGTCAATCATCGTTATTAAACTGAAGTTAAAAACAGCTGTAAAATATACGTTACTACAAACAATTGACTTACGCGGATACGTAAATGTCTACTTGATCATAATAATTTCTATAAAACGTCAGTAACGGTATTTTTATCTTATCACAGTAGATATATATAGTAATATATTTTCTTGAGTAAACACGCTAACGCCACTTACGAAATCGGGCTATTGATGCTATTTAGCAGATTTTTAATCGACATCAAAACGTTCCCGTAGATACACAAAGCTTGCAGTAATTTGAACACTGGTAGCACACATGCTATCGTAATATTATTCACAAGGACATTTACATAATACACCAGTATTCCGACACCTTTTATAGCACTTGAAAAATAGGGAATATATATTTAATGTAAACTTATCACTATCACTCAAGTAAGTTATTTCGATCATGATAGTTATCTTCGGAGAAGATGTCGCATTTGGCGGTGTTTTCCGTTGCACCATGGGACTCAAGGAAAAATATGGGGCCGACAGGGTATTCAACACTCCGCTATGCGAACAAGGAATAGCTGGATTTGGAATAGGTCTGGCGAATGCAGGAGCCACAGCCATTGCTGAAATTCAATTTGCTGATTATATATTTCCAGCATTTGACCAGGTGACACAGTTTTCTTATTTTTTTTTCGTCGAGAAAAATAGGGAAAACAACAACAGTACCGTTCATAAATTAGCTCTGAGTTTACGCGGAACTCTTAAAAAGGATAGATACGTAGTTCTATTAGTAGAGAGCAAGAGAGAGCAAAGAGTTCTGAATAAGTTTTGATCAAGTTTACGAATATGACAAATATTAAATAAGCAATGATTTCTTATCGACAGTTGGTAAACGAAGCGGCGAAAATCAGGTACAGAAGCGGTGGAATGTTTGACTGTGGAAAATTGACCATTCGATCCCCTTGTGGAGCTGTTGGTCATGGTGGACTTTATCATTCTCAAAGCCCAGAGGCATATTTTGCTCACACACCCGGTCTTAAGGTGAGAGTTAAGCCGATTTCGAAATATTATGATGAGAAAAATGCAGAGATCTACTGTACCAACAGTCGGTGCATCGTCATTATAATACAGCCACAGTACGACAGGTGGAGGGAATATATTATCAAGCTACCGGTAGATCGAGTCTATCTTGTCGTTAAAATGGAAAGAATACAACTACTACTCTAGATCGCAAGGACTTTGGCTCCTCCTGCCGTTCGTAATGCGTCGCAATCACTGCAGCTCTTAAACTTTCTATAGTTGCACCCCATGAATATCTTGGAACGGCATGAGCTCTCATCATCGTGAGTTATGCACGAAGAAAGTTTATGTTGCAGCCGCGCCTGCACCACGATTATCGAATGCTACGCGTTGCACAGATGCACACCGACATAGCCCGACACAGAGTTCATTTCTGATCTCATCCAGAAATGAAATATCGCAATATCCTTTCAGATTGTAATACCGCGCGGACCGATCCAGGCCAAAGGATTGCTTCTAAGCTGCATAGATGAGGAGGATCCTTGCATAATATTCGAACCGAAAGTTCTCTATCGATCGGCAGTCGACGAGGTACCTCTCGCTCACTACAAAACGCCAATCGGCAAGGCCGAAGTTCTTAAAGAAGGTACGTCATGTCATTAATCTATGCCGGTCCCAGAAAAGAAGAGTACCTTTACATTAGCCTAAGACGAGGATGAAACCACTTTTGGCTGTGTATAATCGAATTAATTCCTTATCTGATGGCGGATCCTGCGTCGATATACCGATCCTGAAACAGGATATAAAGTAAAATGTGGGTAACCGGCTGTTGTGCAAGGTGAAACGATTGTATCGATTTCGCGTAGGAGATGCCGTGACTCTAGTAGGCTGGGGTACTCAGGTGCATGTGCTGCGCGAAGTGGCCGATCTTGCCCAAGAGAAGCTCGACGTATCCTGCGAGGTTATAGACCTCGTTTCTATCCTCCCCTGGGACATGGAGGCTGTCTGCAAGGTAATCAGTTTTATCTCAAATCCCATAAATAAAAAATTACAGACACCGCCCTCATCTAAAAAGGGTCAAAAACTCGAGGACAATAAATATACTGCAAAAATTGTATTACATGACAAGAGAAAAGAACATCGGATCATTATTATACGATCACAGTAAACTGAATATTGATTTATGCAAATTTCTACAAACACTTATAACAAGTAGATAAGTGGGTTTACACTAATATGGAATTAGCTCTCGAACTATGCCCAATCAATAAATATTTGTGAATCGATAATTATCTTCAAATATATTTGATACACGAATTCTCTAAGGGCACGTAGAATAATTTTTTTGAAAAAGGAGAGAATCATCTTTGAACCTGAGTTCCTTACATTTTTCTTCGAATGATTTTTTTGCTTCGGGTATATTTCGAAATTCACTGTCGGTACGTTTTGCTCAGTATCTCAGTGTCCCTGTTTATCTGTATGCAATCGAGTGAGACACAGGCCCGTTTTCTTCAACGCGGTTCAATGCATAAACCCTATTTATCTTCAAAATACAAGTTCCGGATTGGCTAATAGCACAGTTAAACCGAGTTTATGCAGTGGACCGCGTCGAAGAAAACGGACGACAATCATGCACCCAGTCAAATTTCGGAAAGTAGTTTAACTGGGTAGAATGATAATCGTGCAATTGGCACATCAAAGTAACAAAACAATAACTACCGTCTATGAGCTTTAATACGCGGCACTTAACGCTGTCTACATAAATTATTATTGTCCTAGCAATGTGGGCCAATATAATTCGCATTCAATCTCATACCGCGTTGCTCTATGAACAATTATTACGTTACAGTCGGTAAAGAAAACTGGTCGTGTTGTCATCGCACACGAAGCACCGCTTACTGGTGGTTTTGCTGCTGAAATTGCAGCTACAATTCAGGTGAAAAAAAACCACATGAAATTACGTTTGATAATATAACGATATTCAAATCATAAATAATTACCTGGAAATCGTGATTTTCAGGAAGAATGTTTTCTCTACCTGGAAGCACCAGTGCAAAGGATAACAGGATGGGATACTCCATTTCCACTCGTATTCGAGGACTTTTATTTACCGGATAAATGGCGCTGTTTCGACGCTGTAAAAAAGATTCTCAACTACTGAAGATCGACACTGTGCAAGAATCTTGAAGAACGAGAAATTTATATATCTAGATCGTAAAATCCTCGGACAAGGAAACGTTCGATAAGTTCCAGGATGTAAGCTCTTTTTTGATATTATTGCAAAAAATATTTAGAAATAGTCTTGCAAGACATGCCTCGATATTGCTTGAGATCTTATAGACTGATTACAGTAAATGTATTTTATTAAAAATATTTGCTTTATCCCGCTCTGAGTCACTCGCTGAGGTCACTTTTCAAGATTATTGAATGCATTTATATTCTGATGATTATCGATCTGCATCTCAAAATAGGAAAATATATTTTTATACGCAACTATTTGCATGGCTATTGGATGTAAAATTGTTATTGGCATTTAGATCAAATGTAATTAAAGATATGGAGTTATGTTGAATACTTGTCGGTTAGGCAAGAATTCATAACTAGATATGAAATGCCTTCGGACCAGTGTTTCATTGGGAAAAATTTTATGTTTAATAACACAGACCTCGCTGGTATGGAGTATTGCTTTTATTTAAATTTTTTTCATTCACAATCCGACGATCGAAAAGTATGGGATTTCGTAACAGTGCCCGTAGCAGTAAATCGCGGGCGGCCAGTTGCTCCGAAAACTAGTTACATACCTATCCGCAATGACCCTGGCCCGATTCGGATGGAGCCAGTCTACATAAATTACAGTGTGTCTAAATTAATAAGACGACGAACGATAAGCGAGGATAGACGTTAAAGGTCGCGAATTTATACGAAACGCAGGAAATACTGGAATCCACTGGGCTAGGTTCCCGGAGAAAGGTCGGTATGGTAAAGTAGAATGGAAATTAATGATTTCGAAGGGGACGTAAATCTTTGTTCGAGTTAGCCGGGGAAAGGATTTCCGAGAAATCTTTTTTACAAGAAAAGAGAGTGGCTGAAGTGCGAATGAGAATTGTAAACGTCAATTGCATATCACGTGTGTTGGCAAAGTAAAAAATTGTCATGCGAATGACGTAGAACGCGAGGAATAGGAAGTAAGGATGGTAAAACAAGAGGAAGACGCATAAAGATGGAAGAATATTGTATATATGCGAACGTAATCTATATGGAGTATAATTTAAAAAATAGAGGATCTCCTTCGTCTTTCACAATAAAGTGTATGGCGTTTTCAAGGCGGATCCGGGAGCTGGACTTGAGACGCTGCAAATTGACATTTGAGCAAGGCGCTAAAAGAGGCGCACACGAGCGCGTATGCAAATGCAAATGGGGGAGGGAATGCAAATTCTATGCTCATTGTCAGACGTTTTATAGATCGTACGAAAAAAAGAAAATAAATAAAAAGAGGAAATTCGAGGGTACGAAGGATTCGAGAGGATGTCGATACGAGAAATGTCAAAGGGAGCTGTATATTGATTTAGGGTTATATGCCTGTGGCTGGATTGGCAAATTGATCGTATGTAACAAAATGTTCGTTTGATCGATATATCTATAATACACTTTGGTACACGCACAGAAAGCGCCGCTCACCCCATTGCCACAACAAAAATGTTCAATGCTAAAGGAAGTGTGCGCCGCCAGTACAGTATTTTGTAATTTGAAAGGGAAACCACATTCTTTCTCTGTGTATTATGATACGTGAAAGTTGGCAACAGTGCACAGAGAGACGGAGCCAGTCTCTCCGTGGAGGTATAGACTATATCGAAGGTCGACGAGTTGCTTTTTATTAGACGATTTTTGCGTAAATAGTAACGGGTTGGCTGCTAACATATGGTAGAGATGCGTTGACAGTCGATGACTGTCAAGGAATTTTCAATGGCGCATATTGTCTACGAATCGTGGATCGATCAACCTCCGAAAATACGAACCGGATGCGATCACGTCTTTTGTGGCTTTCTCGAAGGACCAATTGGAGCTCACTTCATTCGGTTGGTCTAATTCATTAGCTTAGTTACTTCGTCTTCTTTGTTTTCTCATCGAACCTATTAACGGCCTTCTCAATTTCTCACGCAATCACAACTACGGCCCTTTTAAACGTGTAGTAGTTTCTCTTACCTAACATAACCTAACAGAATACACTCTGTATAATTTTGTTTTCCTTGCGTCCTGCTCGTACTTTTTAATTCTTTATTCGAGTTTGTTATTTTCATTGATTTCTTTTTTTCTTCTTTTTCTTTCTTGTTACGTATCGACCCACCACAAACAAATTTCGTTATCTTCTACGTCACGTCTCTGAGGGCGCATTCTGATTTTCCATTTCCGGATGTCCGTTTTACAGATCGTATATATACATCTGGTGCGCATGCGCCCTTTCGGTAGTGATAATACTTTTCCCGGAGGTGAAACCTTCCATGACATTATCACGGGAACGAACTGGTTCCTGGTAGCTTCTTGTCCGGTTCTATCGAATTACAGCTGTTGGAGGCCGACTTCTTGCAGACTTACGTTAAACTGTACTCTCCCAATTTTTTGAATTTTCACACTCGTGAAGTAAGAAGGCTAATGATCAGTTCCTAAATATATGCTTAATTATTCGGGAGGCGATGCAAGGTAAAATATTTTGCAAGGACTGAAGATATATTGGAATTTTTGAAAATAATTATAACAGAGATAGTTATTGCGTTTAAAATTATTTTCATTGTTATCTGTCCTTTTACGTGAAAATATAAATGTATTTTTTTTAACGAATAACAAAGTTGAATTAAATTCAATATAATTACGGTAATAAGTTTCTTGTCACTTATCATCTTCGTGACTAGTGCTTTACAGATCGATCCCATCATAATGATTATAATCATTTATAAAAATCAAAATATACGATTTGAACTTGCACAAGTGGAAATAAAAAAAATCAAATAGCCCAATTTAAATTGCTGGTAACGCATAAGCGGAAGTAATGATTTCCTCGATCGAGCGCATACCTCCTGTTTTCGAAATATCCCACTCGTTATCCCGTAGAGGTCATATGTTTTTATTAGTAAAATATAAATTCCATGATTTCAAAAATAGCATTAAAAAATTACTCAGCATTTATTAAATTTCCTATAATTCCTTATATCCAATGAAAAAATCAAGTTATGTAGCCACCACTTCTACGATCCAAATTCCTGCACAGAAAATATATTACTCAATAGATTTCAAATTACATCACAACAGCAGAGCGTGCGCTCTTCCTTATAAATTATATTTGCTACTTTTTATGCTAAGAAAAGAATTTCATTAACCAGTTAAAGTTTCATTTTTCGAATCGCGTCCTTATAAAATCGAACGTCATTAACCTGTTTATTTTTGAGCTAATGATTTGATACTTGCTACGAATAAGAAACACATTTCTATAAAAATAAGGCTACGGGCTCTGTAAAATTCTATCGACTTTGCAGTTTCCTGTACAACATGCATCGGCCTGTGTAATATGTAATACAACCTAGATGCAATGACATTTAACGTTTCTGTGGCACGTAGACACAGTCTGTTACCAGATTCTATATATATATAGTTTGATACGTGAGAGCGGCGAGTGCAAAGAAAAATTGAGCTCCAGCTACCAGCAAGTCTTACCAGAGTTTTAAGCGACTCAAGTCGCCCAGCTGGTTCAGACACGAAAGCGAACGCGACTCGAAACATTTAACTGTCGGTAAATTCCTCGGAGTATGTTAATTGCATAGAAACTCAGATATATTGCAAAGGATCGCAAGCAGTCTCGAACATCAATTTTAAATCGACGGCCTCCATATATATATATATTTACCCCAGTTCCAGAGATACCTAGTTGGTACCGCCACTCACAATGACGTTTATTCGATAAATATACAGTGCGTACGGTTGCATATGGGTGCACGCGTGCATACGCATTATTATACGTATATAAATCGAGCTCCGGTATGGAACTAAAATATCGTTAGTTCCTACCAAAACGATGAGGTGCAATTGGTGCGTTACAAATTGAAATTTATACATATAAGAAGGTGTGATAATTATTTTTGTACTCGTACACGTGCCATCTGAAACGTTTAGAATGACTGGTGAATGTTTCGTTTATTTTTTATTTGAATTCGTATAGCGTAGTTTATTATGATTATTTAGTTAGATTTTTATCTGCGATAGACGAACAACTTCTTGCTTGGGATATAATCGAAGGATAATTGACTGTCCGATGTCGATTGTCAACTAGATTGAACAACATGAAAAAGTATGTAGGAAAAAATAGGAATCAATCGCTGGCATGTAATAGGTTATGTCGGATTGCGAGCAATTCAATGGATTGCAGCGCAACTTAGCAATGGTAGCTTTGTGCATTCTTTCTCAAGAAAGCGGCAGCAAATTAATTCGCTTCACGGGAATCGGTAGGTCGTTACCGAAGCGCGAGTCATTATTTAATTATAGTTTTTTGTTGTTCAACGGGATACATACGAACCATAGGTAATTACCAATGATTTTATCTATAGCCGTGCAAGCAGAAATAGGTGGTTTATATATATGTACTGATTTTTTTTCTTCTTCGACCTTCGATACTCTCTACTTTTACAGAGGATACGACAATTTTCTCTGCTTGAAACCGTAATCTCCATGCGAGTGTAATTTACGGATTTACGTTTATTATCAATTGCTGGTATCCAATCGCAGCCATGTATACGGACGCTGGAAAAAAAAAATATCGATTTGTTCGTAGGTTAGGTTAAGCTTCTACAATGATGTATGAATTTGCCTTAATTTTGTGAAATTTTTGAAAGAGCGAATTTCATTTCGATTTCTAAATTTATTGTGATTCTTACGTAATTTCTGATATCTTGTTGGGTATATTTTTTGTACTTTGCTGTTATCCTACTTTAAGTGGATCCTGGCACCGAAGGTCCTGCCTTAGCAAGGATCACAGGAAGTACTACCCTGCCTTGGATGAGCTATTCCATATTTCAAGGTTGGTATACGTGATAGCTGGACGGCCTTGTTATTTTTAACATTACTTCTGTAGATTGTGCACGTACTCAGGTGCGGTTTTGAAATTAATATTTATCAGTATTTAATTGATCACGCCGACTCCTGGCATTTGGTCGCGACTTGACGTTTATGAAAACGTTATCTATTACTTTTAAAAATTCGCACGTTACGATATATGAATAATTTGAATAGCACTTTACAAACGTGCTGTGCGTATTACGATTTCTTTTTCCATGCTACTTAAATTAATTAACTTACAGGCAGCCGCAAGTGGCTACGTTACATATAACGTAGTACTCCGTTGTGCACTCCCTGCGTGAGGATTAATTAAGTTCCCTCTTGCGTGAAATAAATTAAACATATTAATTAAGCCGGTATCCTTTGAGAAGCTCCGAAACGACGGCTAATTGAGAGGAGCCAATTCTGTTGAATTCCTGAAGAAAAAATTTGTCATTTTACAATAAAGGAAGGAAGAATCAAAATATTGGATTCGTTGAATTTTTCCTGGTTTCAACCGATCGATATAATTGTATCGGTTCTATCGAACCTAACGACGTACCCGCATCCACCGTGTATGCTAATTGCAAAGTTGGGTGACCTTATCGCGTGTTAATTAATGCACGCATGCTTAAACATATGCAGTCGTAAATTACATACGCAACAAGCTATTTTGAATTCCAATTTATATATGCTTTCGGTGAAAAATATAATTGATATGACAGATATAATCACATTTGTTACGAAACAGTTGGATGACTATTCATTAAATTCGTCTAGACTCTCAACCGATTATACACTATTATAAAATTACACAGCCAATTTATTATGCTGCCAGCTGAAACAATAAGCTTTTTGGATATCTTGTACAGTAACGATGAACGTAACTTGAACTTTTATTACGTAGACGTTCGATTGATCCCTACTCTACAACCCGACAATTTGCATGTCGAAAATAATCAAGCTGCCGGCATTAATAAAACCATGAGCCATAAATAACATCAGGATCTGAAAATTTAACGTTATTTTCACGTGAGCAGAATATAATTGCACGTCAAAGAAATATTAATTAGCCTTCCGCACTAGGAATATTATTAAAAAATAAAGCATACAAGGTAAACGGCCTAGTTAATGACAGTTTAAGACCGGCTGTGTCGGATTTTTGCTATTTATTCGCGTGTGATGTAGTCAAACTGAAAACTAAAGGTTTCAACACGTGCGTTAAAGCCTTCCGAATGAGATTCACTTATTATACAAGTGAAACAATTAAGGTGCATTAGTAATCATTGTTTTAATAGCACTTCTTTGCTGCCGGGATTTCTGACACTTCAAAAAAACCCGTATCGTAGTTTGTGATCCTTGTGTGTACCTGATTTATGACCCCCTGGGCGCTATTTATAGCGCCTGCGCGTACCCACTTTCTGACACTTCCGAATATCCCCATGCAAACGGGTTAAATTACAATTTATGTAATTTCACGGACACGCATTAGGTACAAACAACGAAAAATGTTTAATTAGTGCACAACTACTTTATTTTCTTTACATGTGTAAAAAATATTTAAAAAAAAGATTTCCGGAAATTTTAATAGTCTCATTGTTGTACACTTTTTCCCGTTTCTTATGTCACGAGAAATTAGAATAAATAAACAAAGCAAATTGTTCGCCGCACTAGGTGACAAAATCGAGGCTCAACACAACAGCAACATAATCTTAATTATGTGATGCACTTATTGACCACGCGAATTCGAACAAATATCTAACTAAAAGTTACATAATTTCTTATCTCATTGATAGTCTGGTTCCTGCTGAAGATGTTGACACCATTTTTATATCATTTTATACTTACATGACAAACAAAATTCACAATGACGTAGTTCGTCGCAACTATTGCCACCGTCTAGCACTGTTGCTGCGGAGCCACTGAGACGCGCTGTCGCGCTATTCACTGATCAATTTCTATTTTAAAATATTTCATTTAACAACGTGTGTTTTTCCAATAATATAAAGTGAAAACGCTTTTTAATTAGCCGGTAATTAAATTATTATTGGGTCAGGGTCAGTGAATGGTCCGTTTACCTTAAGGAACAAGCATTTCATACATCCCAGCCAATAAGGGACGCCATGCTAATAGCTGTCGGTAAGAAGAATGAGAAAACTTTGCAGACTATAAGAACAGTACAAAAACAAACTTACAGAAAAATATTAATAATTCTAGAATAATAAAATACCTGAAGAAAAGAGTTATGGAAGGGGGTACAAGATGCCACAGGAATTGAATGCTGCCGGGGTGGGATAGTTCGGCAGCAGGGCCGCCTGGTGGCCGCAACGGAAGAAACAGTCGTTGGCGTCTCGGGTGGGGCGTACTCGAATCTCTCGCAGTGCCGAACTCCCTGTCGGTGCGAAGCCCTGGTAGCGTGGCTGTAGTGTGCGTGAAAGTGCGTGTGAGAAAGTGCGTTTACCGTGCGCGGTTGCCCGAGCTCAGGCGCCTTGTTCGTATTTTACGCGTGTGCCCACCACGTGATAAAGGAAGCGTGAATAGATTGATCATAGCCAAAGAGGGTCATAGGACGTACACGCGACCAATCTGGACCACGTTGAACCGGCATTGACTGGTCGTACTAGTGTCGGTTAGATCCTTCAGAATATCAGCGGTGAATTTGACTGAAGGGTCTGTGATCAATTACGTTAATTGCGTTACTTTATACTACGCATTACGCAAACGTTAAGAACAATACTCCCAGTGCACGTTGTCAATATTCTATACGAATCTAGCTGGTCTTTGGAGCTATGGGTGAACCAAAAGACTGTAACGTTTTGTTCGATTCGAAAACTCGTGTTATCCCTGTGGAGGATTCTAGAACTTGTGCGGACCAGACGATTAAGACTAGGAATGGAAACGAGACAGGCGCGGTCGCAAAGAAAAATCTGCCAAGACGCTTTGACCCCGGCGAGGTTATACCGCTGATGCAGGTGAGCTTACGTAACGATATAACGAGTGGCGACTTGTGACTGTATGCGCAATGTTGGTGCTCATACCTGATATAGTAGAGTCATTGTACGCAGACTCATGCGCGAGTATGCATGCGCACGAGATTTTCGTTCGGCCTTTCGTCTCTACGACCGGTGTCGCGACGCGACGGAAATTAGTACGGGAGACTTCCCTGAAAAGACAATTTATACCTGGCGTAAGGAGACCATAGCAAATACATTTGTGTCCCGGTGTTAAATTTCTACAGCTTTTCCGCGGGGAAATAACTTTTCTTATCTAATTTTCCTACTCTTGTCCTCCGTGGCAAAGGAATTAAACCTTATCTTGACCTGAAGACTGAGCATTTGAAATCGTATAAAACAACATCAACAATATACTACTCCATTGTCACACCGAGTATGGTGTCGTATTATTGCACAAGCCGTGCTAATTTTCTGTCTGTATGTATTTTCAACTAGCTGACATATAATTTGCTAAAGAAATATGAGTTTTAGTATTGAGTCTACTTATTCTGACATCAGGTCATTTATGGCTTTATATACCAAACCTTATTGCTTTATCTTAAAAGCAATATACGAATGTTTTTTCTCTATTTTACTCACATTCTATTACCTCTCGTATACCAGAATTCCAGGCACACATGCAGAGCACTTTCATCTTTATTTTCTGCATCGAAAAGTCCACTGACATCCAATACCTTGCCTTTGGGAATTTGACAGTACGAAAATAGCATTAGACCCACGAAAACGTTACTTGAATAAAAAGTGACACGACACAAGATTTTTTCATTTCAATATAATATATTACAAGTCGAAGTAACCGTGAGGTGTTAATAAAAATTTATAATAATATCGAAAAGTCACATATCGGATAATACGGTTTCACGTCGTGACCTCGAGACATGTGACCATTTCCGGAACAGTGGCATGAAATATCGATCACAAGCCACAGAGATAAGCAGTATATTGCGTTGAATCGTACCGCCTACGTACCACTTTACAATGTCATTCATTCGATTTAATGTATCCGAAGCCTCAAAGCCTGACGTAAATTCATCCTTAAAGTGGTTCAACAGGACAGAATCGTCACCAGCACGAGTACCAATCGATATAGGTATACTTAATATAGATACTTGTCCGTTTGTAAAAAAAACTTTCTCATAGACAAGTAACCTTAGTTTTCTTAGCGACATCTTAAAGTTTTCGTCGCGGACAAGGAAGACATGGAAATGGAATACAAGAGAAGAATAGGAAAGCGCGAAGGAAATACGAAAGAATGAAAGAAAGAAAGTGGCTTCTTTATTTATAAGATCTTTGACGACGACCTCGCGAATGGTGTGAGGGTCGTGACGATATTGTCACACGTTCCTTCCTTAGTCAAGGTCTGCGAGGTCGTGGATAGAACGTAGCGTTTATGCTTGTACGACTATAACGGTATTTCCTGCATCAGTATAGTTGACTAGAATGTCAAAAAAAGAAGCAAAATAGTTTCTGTTTTTGGTTTTTTCTCACTGACTCGCATGAAATTATTACCTAAGTTCGACGTTTGCACTTTTAGGCAATAGGTGTCCGAGGCTCTTTATAAAAAACCGAATTCTTGAAAACTTACATAATAAGCTCGCGGACCAGACGTACAAAACCGAGTCAGCTGATATTTTGAAAGGCTTTCGGGCTTAAGCTGAAGAATTAAAGTGATGCGATTAAAGTGATATATATTAAATAGCCACACCCAGCTGGAGTACATTGGGCGTTTGGGACGGCAAAGTGGTGAATATATTGGCCGACGTAAAACGTTACGAAAGTAAATTGGAAAGTTTCCCGTGTACCGATTCTTTTAATGTAATTTAGCAAAGAGTCAAGACGTTGGTTCTTCGCGTTGACGCGATTCCATCTGATCTAAGATGACACACTCACCAAGATTATCTAAGGTCAACCGTACGGAGATTTTTTTGGACTCGGATGATTAAAATTAGCCGCCGATGGACATAAATAACTTGGCTGGCTCAGTGCGGCCGTGCCTTCGGTTCGCTAGACTATGACCGGTCCTTAGGTGGTGAGCACATATGCTATATACGACGTAAATACGATAGCCAACCTACTGATGGTTCTGTTATAATTTTACGATAATTTCAATACGTATATAAATAGATTTCTTTGAATTGTTAATACAACCATGAATTTTATCAATGTTTTAATATAATATTTAAGGAAATACGAATGACGCTGTTTAAATCTTATTATTGATTAACGAAAGTAAATGAATGAAGACGGTATTGGTTATTAAACCGAAAGCTGATATTGATTGGTTGATATCGATCGATTAAGTACTTACATTGACTATGGCCGTATACAAGCGTCGTTATTGATTATAAATTCAAATGGTATCTCGTGATAATAGTGTCAGGCCGTTAGCAGTAGCGGAAGTTCTAATAACATCTTTTAGTGAAAGCTTGTTAAATATTCTTGACTGGTGCCTAAGTTATCCGCGTTCGTAAATCCCGCTTGTAATCCTTAGTCAAAGATTTGCCTATGTTTTCGTTGCTCTGCCATTTTAAATCCGCTGTTTGTATTTCTATAAAGCGTACTACTTTTGAGATTGAGATCGCTCAAGTACTGCGTATGATTTATGCAATGTTTAAAAAAGTCAAGGATCAAAGGCATGAGGCGTGACATTGTGCGAGGTGAAAAAAAAATAGTCTGCCTTTAAATATTTTGAATATGCTTTCAGCTACTGCACCGTCATTTTCTTCTTCGCTTGCTCAAAACGTGTCAGTTTGAATTGATTCGGGACGCAAACGATGACGATGTAAAATGGCGTGTGCAGTTTGAAATTGTCAAAGGCTTAATGAATAAAATGTCTTCTACAACTGGACTTACGTAATCTGCGTAGGTTTGTCTGGAAATATTTTTAAAATCCTTGCCGCGTCGTAGCGCTGTCGTTTGTTTTCCAGCCTACACGAAAAACGTCACTTAGCTTGGAGCGTGCAAAAAGACAAATGACAGGAGAAAAGATAGATTGTGCATAAAGACAATACACGGTAGTAGCCTTAAAGACGGTATAGAATGCACCAAGAAGTTTGACGTTTGTAGTTTTACAAAAACTTTGCTGCGCCGCTTATAAGAGATATTTTGTCTGAGATTTATACTTATTTTTTTACCAGGAAAAAGTTGAATTTAAAATCAAATATATTGCAAAATACAGGAATGCATATTCTACGACAAGTAGAAATATAGCTGTGATTAATATTTTAGTAAATTACGTAAATCGAAAACTGCCGTCTTACTGTAACGACGGATCTATAGTTCCGGTTTCGCTTCTTGTGTAAGTTGAGTCATTCAAAAATTTCATTCAATTAAAATTCTATATTAAAACGTATCAGTGGGTGAAAAGTCACACACGATAAAGAACACCTGAAGAAATTAAATAAATAAAAAAGTTTTCTCAATATCAAATCTTTACGGGTTAATTATGTAAGTTCGAAGCTTCTTTTTATTATGTTTGATAAGCTTGATGTAAAAAAAATTTTTGTAGAGAACGATGAAAAATAATTTACAACAATAGTTAAAAAGCGCGTATGTTCATAAACATAAAATAATTATGTTCGATTCATCCTTAATTAACTAGATTCCTGTTATTCAATGCAGTAAATTAAAAGCAGCATTTGATAATAAATGTTACAATAGACCTTCTAGTCGTAATTCAAATCAATAAGTTCTGTAATAAGTTATCGTACTCTTAGCGCTCAATTGAAACGCAGTGTGGTACTCGAGTGAGCAACAATGAAAATATTGAATAAAACGGCACAATTCATATTGAACTATTGTGTATCGGCTGATACTATAATGTAAAAGTGTAAAATAATAAAAAATAAAATGGATGAAAGTTCTCGTGTCGGCGCTTATGCAATGGCAAGTATGTCTTTCAAGTACCGTGACAAGAACTATAGAGCTAATAGATCGGGACGTGCGATTCGACTTTTACCAGCTTATAAGAGCTATTAAGTGAAACAAGAAGAAGAAGAAGAGAAAGGAATTGAAATGGAGGCAGAAGTAGGCCAACAAGAAGAAAAAGAAGAAGAGCACTGCCAAGAACAAGAATGGTATAAGCTTACTTAACGATTATCTATGCTTCCGTTCACTTGTGTCATTAAACTTATAGAACACGCGTTATATGTTGTTGACTGCGTCTGAAACTTGTTTACACCTTGGAAATATGGAGTATGTAAAATTGCACGAGGGTGTCAACTGTTCCTCGTACCTGAACCAACTCTCGCTAAAGTGTGCAAAACAACAGACTGGTATTCTAATTTCTTCAAAAGAAACTTAAATTAATTTAATCGAAAATATTTGACAATATATGACATAATATCATATTGCAACATTTTTATTGATGTATCACGTCAAGATATGGGCACGGCTATATGTCTATTTGGTAGGTTAAAATATATCAGGTCAGTCCATAACTTTGTGCGCACTAATAGCATGCATGGCATGCAAAAATGTACACGAATTTTTGGACTGGCCTGATACATGGTGATCAAATCGTCAAGTCGATGATTCGTATCGTATTTGGATGCGTTGTACTTTTATTAGTTACGTCACGGGCTGTAATAGCTCTTATTACGGCCCGATTAAATATCTTAAACGCAGAGTAGCGAGAGGACGACTGGTTTCTGCGATGAACATTATAAATATTCCGCCTTGGGAGATATAAAGATTTTATATCTTGAGACAACTTTACTTCAGTGTAACGAGACGGCATGAAAAGCATATGGTGGCAAGAGTTTAATTGTGTATACAGTTTGCAGTTTGAGATTAGCAATCGATGTCATCATTGATAGTGGGTACGTTGACGATATACATTCAAGGTAACGTATATAAACGAAGCATAGTATACAATATACCTATATTATAATTCATCGGTATGTCATAACTAGAGAAGACTTAAGTAATAAAAGATTTTCCCTTTATTAATGGATTTTTAATAATTGGTGATTTAAGATTTATTTGGAAAAAATGTTAACTATCGATACTCGTAACACTTGAGGTATTCGAGAACGATACACCTGTGACGAAAATAAATTGAATTTTATTCTGAAATCGTTAAGAAAGCCCCTCGGGCCTTTAGAAGTGTCGTACGGCCCTGTCTATATGTTCCTCCGATCATTAATCAACGATAATAACTAGGATGCATCGTTTAACTTCCGCCATAATGCAAGCCTTCATACGTACGACCATGTACGATTTTCCATAAGATAATTCATTCGAAAAATTTATTCTGATTTTTCATATATTTTATCTTTTTACATATTTAAAATGCGGCCTTGCTGTTCCAGTATTTCGATCGTCACTTTTTTCATATAAAACCTCCGGGGCGAATTCTTTCGAGCTTCGTTTCCCTTCGCTTCAATTCTACTGACATGGCAGGTCAGACGGGCATTCGTCTGGCCCTCCAAAGTATTCATTATCCGTTCAGGGACGTCTTTCGAAGGCGCCTTATTCTCACATCTTGTTTTTTAAATTAAGGAAACACAATCATGACGCCTTGACATTTTCGCAAGAGACAAAAAACCAGAAATAAAATTGTACTTCGACGGCCGAGAGCTATTTTGAAAAGACTCCGTTAAACAACCATCAACGTTATTTCGAGTTCCATTCATTTGGATTAATTATCGTTCATTAAACCCTCGGGTACTAGGTATACCAGACGTACCGACGTCGACGTGCTCCAAGAACGGAAATGCATTATTAGTCTTCGCGAATTGTTGTCCGCAAGGAGTTTTCTAATTAAATCGGTGAAAGGTGTCTCGTATCTCGAAACACAAAGCTCTTCTAACTTTACGGAAGTGTCCAAGATAATTCGCTCAACAGCTGAACATATTATCCGAGATCAAAACATGGATCAACGATGTTAATCGTCACCCCGAGACTTTGCGACAGGATTCATTAATGACTGAAGACCCGTGATATTAATTTAATAGTACAATTCTTTATCCAAATCAAAAATAATTACTGCCTGATATAATTTTTTGCTCACGCTGATCTTGCTAATAGTCGTCCGACGGATAGGTACCTGTAATGTACATTTCAGGTGCTGTATCTTGTACCTTATATCTTATCAGTCCTGATAAGACTGATTTGCGTCCTCCTAGCCTGGAACTAGGTCTATCTATTACGCATTCAAAATATAAATAGAATTTAATAATTCTGGTTTTGAACCGCGGGAACGAAAACAGTCCCAAAAAGAATCGATAAATGAATTATTTTTTGACTATCGATCCTATCATTGTTTGTGCTCACATGATGAAATATCATCATGTCATATATTAGATACAATATCAATAATGGATAAAAGAATTAAATATAACGTACCCTATGATTACGTCATGATGAATTCATAGAAAATATCATTAAACTAGGAAAAGCCCGGTTGTATTGGACAACCTAGGTAAATCCCATGTAAATACACGGATACGTTATCCACATATTGAAGTACAATGTACACGGTAGTCACAAGGATAAGTTGTTTACTCTCTCGTACTCCGTACGGCGCTGTTGAGAGGAGCAAGAAAATGTCGGGTCTCATTTTGTAGAAAGTCACGGCAGGGGGGGATACAATTTGCTTTACGGTCAGATGTACTATTTTTCTTCGTCGGTTGCCGAGGGCATCCGCGAGTGAGTGGACGAAGTGAACGAACGAGTGAACAGGCAAGCAAACCTCCGAGCAATCGTCTTGGCGTTCACTGCCGTCTTCCGTATTCTACGAGATTGAACTAATGAGTCCGGGGAAAGTGTTTCTAGCCTGCCAGGATAATCGATCGTTCCGCGATCGATTCCCGGTTCCGCGTCGGTAAGAAAATTTTCGACGAAAACAAAAGATGCAGAACCGAGGTATATCTAAGTGTATTAGGGCATTAAAGGAATCAGCGGGAGTTTAAAATTCGCGGAGGTAGGATTTTAAGAAAAAATATAAATTTCTAGACAAATATGTAACCTCTTTAATTTAAATTTCGTGCTTAATCTCGAGTCAAAAATAAATACTACTTGGATTCTGACGGGCCTGATTTTGTTTTCACGATGAGCTAAGTCTGTGGTCGCCCGACAAATAAGTATTACTCCCGGTCCTGAGTCTGACTTCATCTTTTTGATTTCTAATAAAATCCCACTTTGATTAGATCAAAAATGATGGTTAATTCAAGCATTCAGGACAATTAAATCGTTGTGACATTTAAAAAGAAATTGTTTCCAAAGTTTATTCCTTTTGTTGTCGTTACTACATTACTTACAGCCATTTCTTCTAGAGCTGCTGTTGTTGCGTCTGCTGCTGCTGCAGACGCGACGAGTGCAACGACCCATTGATCCGATGCAACTGGGACAAGCAGACTTGCAAGCTTCTGGGGATTTTTTTCGGCGGAATCGACAGATTCAAAATTGCATTTTTTGCTTGATTGAATATTTCAAAAGGAAAAGTGTCACATGATTGAAGAATTCTTTCTCCGCAATCGATTTGACGAGCTACGCCTTCACAATTTAATGCGCCAGATTGGCGATGTTAACTCATTTCGTCATGATACGAATTACATTTATTGTTAAGTCACAGCGATAGCGTCTGTCGTGATTCTAAAATTGAAGAAAAAGAAGATATAATCTATTAACTGAGAAATATCCAAACGATCAATTGATAATTGAAAATAAAGCTCGTCGCAAATTTCATCTTGGATCGATTAACTTGACTGATTAGTGATTAGATACGCGGTTGATTAGCAACATTAGCCAACGTTTATCGTAAGCGAATGAGATATTATTGATTGCGTCAAAGATCAATATCACCATTCCCAATCTTGATTGCGGTATAAAAGGCGCTTTCTAGAGAGCGGCGAAAAAAAGGAAAGAATAAAAATAATTATATCGGTGAGCATTAACATTTTTTTTCGAATTTCTCTTTATGTTGTAATTTTCAAAGAAATTTTTAAGTGGAAGAGTGGGAAGTACCTAAAGGCCTTTTGCAATTTAAAAAAGCACGCTCCGTCGCAAAGATTATATTAAATTCATTAATTTTTCCTCCTCACTGATGAACTCCATCAAGAACGGTCATGGTCGTTCGCTTGAAAACAGCAGTCACGGACGTTTTTCCATGATATTCTAATTCATGTCCGTTACGGGAAACCCTCTAGTGGCGTCTACGTTAACCTTGACGTCAACGTGTTGCGTCTATGACTATATGGGTCTACATAAAGATTTCGGGGAAGCCGACGCCACACGGAAACGCGCCCTGTTGTCGCCGGATAATGACGAAAGCGTCATTCCACGTTCCCGTCGCGCTTACACGTCCGATAATAATAGGTTCGTTTCGTCAAGCGAAAAATCGTTTGTGACCAAAAAAAAATAGAACAAGTTACAAATTAGGGTCACTTGGCAACGCTGAAGGACATTTCTCAATTTTTCTTTTTCCTTATCCACCCTTTCTCTTGGCTTCTTTCTTATATTTCATGTAAATGCTAAATATACTAAATAGCTAAACTTATTATTAATATACGTAAATGCCATAATTCGCCCTATGTAACAGTCAATAAATATTTATTACAATAGTTATTATCGATAACGAACTTAAAAATATTCTCTAAATGAATTTAATTATCCGCTGAATTCGCGACCTTGTGTCGATTGAAAACGTCATAAAACTTTGAACTAAAACAAAGTGATTAAATGTCGTTCAATGTACCATGACGTAATTTAATTTTACGTTTTCATTCAGTAAATCTGCATTTACAGGCTGGTTAAATAATATAGCAATAATCACTCCATGTTACATTTTAACACAGAAATGATCATTACCTCTGTCGCGTATTTTACCCATGGTGCACCATATTTACATACTATTTTCGTTAAGTAGGCGAAGCCATTGAAAATCTTTTAGGTCGAATTTTACGTATAATCCATAGAGAATAATTGAAAGAGTATCCTATTGGACGCTTCACGCGTCACGGACCGGCGCTTCCATGAAGCAAGAACGACCCGGAATGCCAGTGAAGTCGAAAGTAACCGTGTTTTTTTTAAATATAGGTTGTTAACGGTAGGGAGGTCACTGTGTATAGACAGGAGTGAGTCGTGTATACCGTGTGTCCGTAAAAAGGGACAGCCGGCATTACTACGATGACATAACAAATTCCTTACGTTTGAGAATAGGAAGCAGACACTTGCTTTAAATTGGAAATACTTATTCTCGAGTCACTAAGGATTCATGTACTTTGCGCGATTCGCCAAACAAACAATTTCGTGTTTGTTATACACGACGTATGCCTCAGGTCGTTCAGAAGAAAAGAAAGAAGAAATTAATAGACTGCTACTGGACTATTATTTTTTTTCGAACTTTTTACACTAAAAAATTCTCTTTTTTTTTACGTATTTTTATATATCGATGGATCCTTTTTTATTTTTTGCCAATGACAATTTCCTTTACTGTGGAGCAACTTCTATTTTTGGAATCGTGCCGCCGGTGCAAGCCGCGTTTAAGCACCGCTATAGGAAACCAATGTCGGTACAAAATTCTCTGCCCGTAACCGACCGGACTGGCCAAGGACGATTAAAAAAAAGTTAACATTTCTGTGGGAGCGAGCTGTCGCGGTGCAAAAATTGGAAGACGAAAAAGAAAAAAAAAAGGTATTACGGATCGCGTCGTGGCTGCAAGAAATATCCGCCTTCGTTCGACAATTCCACGTAGTCGCAACCAACGTTGATTATACCTGTGATACAATGTAATAAGGTTCTATCGTATCGAATAAGATGTTCAATTACTCACAGGTTCTTTTTACCTCCGTTTCGTAAACTCTGTATTTGTTCATTAATGGAAGTAATTTCAGTGATCTATATTTATCTTCGACATTCGCTCGATTGATAAATAATTAATAAAAATCTTTTGTTCCGCCACGACTATCATTTTTTTTCACAATTATAAATTATTCACCTTCAAAAGTATCTGTTCTGAGATACGAATGTTCCTGCCGTTATGCGCGAGGTGTATCGTTTGCTCATCAAACGTCTATTTGAATTGGCTTTCAACCTTTTAAAAAATGTCAAGTCTTACGATTTATTTCGTAACACGTAGACAACATCGGCAATTGCCCAAACAGACTAAATCGAACACATCGAGCATTTTGCATTTGATGAACTTTCGAGCTCGCTTGCCAACACAAGGCGTATCTGCATTATGTACCGTAACTTTTCACAGACATTAGACGTGCGTCATCGTCTTTAAGCTATCTCATTGTTACGCAGTTGTATTCACGTGTCGAAATATATCGAGTTTTAATCTTGTGGATCAGAGTCCAGCGTACAATTTTTACCGCGACGTTTTTTTAACATTGGTTAGATTAGTTGTAAAAAAATTTTATTGAAAAATATAAACATCCTAGACCGTATTCAGAACTCGCTTTCAGTGCTAATAGCGCGTTTTTAAATTTTTTCTTAGTGACTTTTAACCTACAAGCAATTCTGTTAGTGACTTTAAGAGCGAATTGTGAATACGGGCTCCTGTGTTTACTATGTACAATTTTCTGTGTTTGAGTAAAAGAGACTGCCGTGTGATATTCCATTGAAATCCAGGTTAAGACGACAGTTTCAAAAAGCAATTTACACGAAAAAATTTGTTATGCTGATTTAAATCTGATTTGATTATATATAATAGTTAAAAGGACAATCAAAATTGACTTTCGTTGAGTCAAGTGAATTTCATTTATTTTTTAACGAGTTTTCAAGCAGATTCGCGTAGCCTTGACGTACAATTAAAAATCAAGTTTCATACTGTAATAGAATAAATCGATAATGGTTTGGCGTCGGGACGCATGGCAATAATACGTCGGCGTCACGAGAGATATGGAGGCACGTGTCAAATCGACGAATTAATCAATAAACCAAGAAAGTAAACCCGGAAGATTTGCCAATCTCGTGATCGTCTTTGGACGAAGATATTTGCCATGAAAAAAAAACAAGCCGCAAATTGAAACTTACAATTTGCTTCCTCCGAATCGTAAGTAGTGTACAAAGTCCCTATATGAGGCAGCATTTTTATTTTTTGTTAATCTTTGAATTCCTCATGGATGAATCTTCATCTACTTCCGACGATTCAGAAGAAGCAAATTGCAAGTTTCTACTTGCGGCTTGTTTGAATCGGCTGAAATTCGAAAACTTGAAAATATGTATAATCAGATCCATTTTACGGATCTCCGTCAAATTTTATACTTATCACGGCTAAATGATGTTCTATATTTTTGGAAAATTGGAGCTCAATCGGTCAAAGTTGACGTGAATTATATTGATAAATTTAATTTTACAATACAAATCTCTGTCAAGAACTATTTAGACGATTATCACAAAATTTGCGATCGCTAGAGTGATAACGTCCTTTTTTTTTTGGGAATTTGAAAACGACGAAACGATGAAAATTATAGTCAATGAAAATATTATAGAGCTGCACATGCCTGCAAAGTTTGGGGGCTGTAGCTAAAACCGTTCTCGAGTTATACACGTTTGAATTTTAGGAGGCCATTACACATACACACGAACGCACGCACACACATCCGGACATTTTCTCCAAACGTGTTTTCTCGACGTTTTGGCACATTCTGATAATGGTGACATGAAAATCTCGACAGGAAAATTTTCCATCGTCACATAGCTTCCTCTATGAGGAAGCAAAAACAAAAAGAATTTGCATTTACACAATTGTCTAAATCTCCAGGGTGACACCTCTTTGTGACACAACTAAATTTCTTGACTCGTTGCAATTGTTTGTCAGCTACATAAATTGATTTTCAAATTCCTAGAATAAGGTCAAGATTACTTGGTTCAATTACTTCCTTAAACAAAAGTCACTAAACGGTAATTATGTCATTAACGTTTAAATTGCATTATCGTATTTCAAACGCAATCTTTTTTAACAAACAACGATCGAATTTTTTATTAAAAACTTAATTGCTAATTTAACTCGAGGTAATTCCGTTCCCCGTGCAATTATTTGTGTATAATAATTGTAAAAGAATATAAAAAAGTTGCATATTCAATACGAAAGCCAGTTAAAGGGGCGCACGTGAAATAATAATTTATTCATTTAGTCCAACGTAACATAACGTACGACATAAGTAACGAGTGACAATTTCAGGATCGGTCGCATAAATGATCCACGGATTCAGCCATGCATGGACGACTGATTAAATATCTGTATCCGGTGCATTATCCCCGCCAACGAGATTGTTATAAATGGATAGGACGTTAACGTCAACGATATAAGATATACGCATATGCACGATCGCCAGATATTATGTTACGTTTCACTTTCGTAATCGCCAATAGATTTGAGAACAGCAGCAGCTTTATTATATGTCATTATTCTATGCAAACCTAACCTAACTCTCGATTAGGTTACTCAAACAGTATGATTTCGATTTAGCACGATTGAAACATACAAAGAAGTCTAATTACGCACGCATAGCACTTATCTGCAGGTACAGTGTTATCAAAAATTTTCAAATAATATTGTATTACATATTATAATATATTCAATATTATTTTCTATTCAATATCATTAGTTAAAAGATTCGACAATATTTCTCTCGGCGCGGACGAGTTTCTTGTTTTGTCGTATGCATATATAGTGTTCTTACATTTCAAAGGCTTCTTACCTTGATACTTTTTTTTCGACTATGTCCAGAATAAAAAATAACTAAGTTATTTAATCAAGTCTTACGGAAACTATCCCCTTGTTTCATATATAAATATTTGTTTTGATTTTTTATTTTTTTTATACGATACTTTTACGTAAATCAAATCTACCATGTATATAGATTCAATTGCTACTGTCTGTTTATATACATCCGTAACATTTTCTAAATTTTAATACATATCTCTTATGTGTGTTTTCTTTCTAGACCATTTTCTGGTTCACGAGCTTCTTTTTCTTCGAAGTGAGGTCTGAGATACATGTGCGCTTGCGTACGGAGCGATGCTCGCGCCATGTGTCTAAGACCGTGATTTTGTATTACCTAATAAAGTGGTTGATGTGCCATTTGCAAATGACATTTCGCCAGTGAAATTTACGTCACTCGGTGATTAGCCAACAAATGGTTCAGCGAGTTTTTAATCCTGCCTACGATTCACTGTATATAACGCACCTATCGTTTCTACAGGTGGCGGAAGATTATTACACGTGCCAAATTAGTCGACAAATCGGATGAAATTTTTATGTACGTTTTTAAACCACCCAATGGCTACCGATCCAAGAATATATTGACCCTGAAAAATGTAGCATTAAATTTTTGTTGGTAATTCGCACAAATTTTTTATTTAATTATTATGCTTTATGTGGCATGGCTTTTTTCTCGGTTTTATTTTCCATCAGGACGCAAAATAAACACCTGTATAATCGAACGGTCGTTCGTAATACGCCAGCTGCTTAACATTTCGCAAAGTTATTTTTACGAGGAAAATATAAATATAAAAACATTTTATCAATTCGGATGAGATTACATTGCTGGTATAAAGTACACAGTATGGTATTATTTATGTGAGATTAATAATAAATATTTCATTGGTCAATAAGACGTCAATATTTTCTACGATTCCAAAGAGAATAGTTAACGAAAAACTTCTCGTTGCTCGAAGAAAATTTTTAATTTCAAATGAAGTTAATACGTTACTCAAAGAACCAATGAAATGCGTCTTCTTACTGATTGAACCAAATTAAAAATTGACACGTGCTACCAATAGTTATTTGCCGTCAATTTTTTTTTTCTCTCTGTCACTCTATTATCTTCAGGAAATTGATAATGGCGAGGGAACGAAAAACTTGAAACACCAATCTCTTCGGGGTCGTAAAATCTGTTTATCCGTGATAACACAAATAAAATGCAAGAAAAGCGTGTTATCGGTTCTTCCACACATGGCACATAGACCAATACGTGTACCGAGAGAATTCTATGCAGAAAAGTTTTTGCAAAATTTCCAACAAAAATAATTATGAAAAACCTCGGGACATTTTTGTCATATTGATATTTTGTCATGTTAAAAATCCTTAAAATATAATCTTTTTATTATAATATTTTGTCTACTACAAATAAATTGTCCAGTGACGATAAAAAGTATAGCAAAAGATGTTGGCAAAGAGTATAATAAAATTTACCTGCTTACAATTATAATTCCTTATAAATCTAGGGAAATCATGAACACCCTAACATAGCTTTACGAGTCAGCTGTATGTCTCACGCGCAACTGGTGTTAATAACCTACGTTGATCTTCGACTGTTATCACATACAGACGACCAGCTAGCTCGACCGAAGATAACCGAAGACCAACTGTTGCCTATCAATTGTAAGTACTCGCAGTATAATAAAATTGACAGGGTTTCAACCAAAAAAATTATACACTTATCAACCACACTAATATTTTTGCCATTTTACAATACTATACATATATTACAATGCTTTTTCGCATACGAATCTCAAAGCAACCGCAAAGTACAGTTGCGGCAAATAATGTTTGGATACTCCTCCGGCGCTCCCTTCAGATTCTTTCAGTAAATTCCAAGGAATATGGTATTATTTGATTCATCAATCTCATTATCCAAGTGCCTGACCGAAGCAGGGGGGAGGAGCCGATTCGAAGGAGCGCCGGAGGGGTATTCGATCATTATTTGTTCCAACTGTACCAACATGGATGGCCTGATAAAATTTTTTAACCGTATCGGACGTATGGACTCTTTATTTATAAATTAAAATATAATAGAGTGAAAAATGTAGCTGTATTAGGAACATTTTAAAATATGTTAAATTTGACATTTTTTTAAAAAGTATAAGTCTGTGACAAACCAAAATGTCACGATGTCCCAATCGTGATAGGTAGATTTGTCATAAAATGTTGTTCGTAAGGTAAATACAATATAGGTAAAAGACCGTAGAAAGGCAAGACCTTGATATTTCGTATAATAAGCTTTGAGAATTATCCCCAAGTATCGGTATAGGCCTGGTTGATTTTCTTCGTTGAACAAGCGACCGGGACGGTCACTGACAAAAGCAACTCGTAAAACCGGCGGCTGGCGTCGCCCTGCGAAATGTAAAACAACGTTAAAAAAGTTAAACCTGTTTTGCACGCTCGATCGTTTGCCCTTCGCAAAGCAGTGGTGAAGATAGGAGGAGAGGCAGGAGGAGGGTGTGGAAAAATCCAAGGAAATAGAGAAGTCCTAGGTTATTTTTAAAACAGGGCCCACCCTTTACATACGGCCAAGTTCTTCGATCTTTTGGGCTCTATATATGTGTATACACACACATGCATATATGTCGTCATTCTTCTTGTTTTACTCGGACCTTTCCTCCTGCGACAAACAGAACAGCCAACCTGGCAACACGAGGAGCACGTTCGTGGGTTATTTTGATTAAATTCTGTTTTATTTTTTGTTATTTTTACTGTTTCTTGGTATTTATCGATATAAATTGATTGTTTTAAGAGAAATTAATCATTAAATGAAATAACGTTGCTTGTCACCAGTAACTTACGTAAGCTTATTCATATGAGCTTGGTGAACCGATAAGTTTGAACGCTCGATGGCATTTTTCATCCCATATATGCTTTCAGTGTGAGGCAATCATATTCTGTTATATGCTATTGGATTAATATAGAAATTATCAATATTCAAAATCACTATCAGACGATTTATCAACGCGTTATTGACACGATAATAAATAATTAGCGGCAGATCAACCTTCTTTGCTCGTGGATTACATTTGTTCAATCGTACTTAAGATAACATTTTTTTTTGGATCTGTATCAAATCCTTGTCAAAATTACGTGGTGTATCCCATTCATTTTTTTTTGTATCGATGTATACTTTTACGTTTTTACTAATTTTGTCAGGATTACGTAGACTAATAACCGCATGTTACTATTACAGTTTTTGTTAATCGATTATTTAATTATTTTACAATTTAATAATTCAAAGATTTTGTTTTTAATATTTGTAATACTTTATAAGATGCGAACATAGTTTAACTTTGTGATTAGACATGTAAACGGACAGATTGCATAACAATACAATTAACATCCTTATTGTCGTGTCGTACTGAGAATGAGTCTTTGATATGAGAATATTGCAGTATTTAACTTAACCTTGGGACATGATTATATGAATCTTATAAAATTCAGGAAAATGATGTTGGAATAGTTAAAAAAAATTAGTTGATTACAAATTTCTCGATGTATTATCAAAATATTTGTAACATAAATGTTCTTTTTCCATCGAGATATATTAACTTGATATTTAAGCAGATAATTAATTTCAAAAATATGCCCGTCCAATGACTAATTTGATTTTCCAGTGAATATATTTTTCAAATACGGTTTGACATTCTTTCGCCACTTCTTGAAGAACCGAATAATTCCCTAAGGTTACACATTCCATATCATACCTGTGATACAGTCATAAAATTTCTTTTATCTTTCTTTACGGCAAACGTACAGTCCAAAATGAAATTGCTCATTAAGCAACGCTCGTTTCATTTTGATATGTGTAAATTGACAATCAATAACCTAGATAACACGTGTGTCCAAAAGTTATCTTTAAGGCCTCTAAAAGCCAAACTCTGTCTCGCGCAACGTCACGAACACGACTTTTCAACATTTCGCATTGTGTTTTTAAGTGTACGACTTATCTGATTACAGAATTAAAAAAAAAAGATTTTGAATTTGTCAAATATACATAAATAACTAGAATTCGCTTGTGTCCACTTGCCTCATCTATTTCCTTCATCTCGATCTCAGTTATTTCATCGGTGCTCGGGGGGTTGCGACGTAATTCGGAGATTTTGATTTTTGCTTGCACCCGAGTATTCGTTTATCCGTCAAAAATTTAGATTGAATAAATGAAACGAGTCGGACGGCCAAGTCGTTTGTGGAAGCAAAATGATGAATTGTTTCTGCAATTGTTTAAAGCAATAAATCATAACGTCAGTGGAAAACAACATCCTTATGCATACACATGTGATAGAGCCGAGAACTTGTAATATCGATTAACGATCCGAGACATTGCTGTGCCTATATCTGTATAGGCTAAATTTTATCGGCATAACATGAAACATAGTTAATATACATATATGAACTATGTGCCATAATAAGAACTTGAACACCGAGAAATCGGATTCATGTTACACGCAACGAAGCACTGTACCTCGATACTCGAATAATCGTATTAAAGACTTCATTGCGCAAGATAATTATTTACTCAAGAAGTAAAGAAATCCGTTGGAACGTCTCGAAAAAAAAAAATAACTTGACATCGTTCGTCGACGTACCAGGAATAAATCGTAAGAGAAAACTATAGCTGTAACGACTTTGGTGTTAAAAAATCATAAAAATAGTATTAAAAAAACGTTGAATGTCGAATCGGGTATATACCGAACTACTAAATATTAATCAGATCTCGATGACGTCAACGAATTAATTTCGTATTGCATAGCTCGTAGACGTAATATATCGAGTCTAATCTTAAACCTACGTTAATTTTTAATAAGAGTGACGCACGCAATAACGAGGACTTGTGACAAATACTGTACTCGACTGTACAAACTTGTACAAGGCAGTGTATTATTCCAATGGGGTATCACTTGGACTCCGCCACTCCCGACGAAGGAGAAGCAAAACAAATTGAAAAGTTTTCGTCCGAGTATACGGCGGCATCCACATCCTGCAAGTGAACTTTTACACAGCAAGGAGAGACTGGTTTAAAGCTCGTTATCGCGTAACCATACTCGCCTATCTCTATAGTATACGGACTAGTTATACACGTATACGCGTAATATATACTTATCTGCATATATGGCGTATGGCCCACGCAGAAATAATTTTACGCGGCGATAGGCGAAAAGATCGTAATCGTAAGGGGAACCAAAGACAACCTAACCTATGAGGACCATGAATGTCCTGGTTGACATTATTGAGATACATTATTGCCTTGGTAAATCTTCACGCGTCTCTTTGAATGCCGCGATACCCCAACCGGTTAAATGATCGTTTCGACGCTAAGCCCGTGTCCCAGACCTTTTACAGAAAGCAACTGGCTCTGGGTGTAAAGATGATATTTGCCTTTTTTTTTATATTTTTTTTAATTAAATTTTTTTTATCTCTTTCACACCGCGCCTAGGTATTTGTGAAGACGGTCGGAGAATCGAAACTTTCTACCATACGAGGCAAAGTGTTCTTTGTGCATCGCTTATTTATTTATTTATTTTTTTATGCTGGTAACTTTTGTACTTAGTTGCACCATCCAAGTGCAGGACAATAAACTGTCCGATATATAGGCTTGTGTGTATATATATAACGCTAAGATCCAATAAGAGCAATTCACAAATTGCTGTCAGTGCAACGATACTCGCAGTCCATTTATATGCATGCAATTTGTGGCAACGTGTGTTAAAAAATGAATTTTTTTTCACTCGTTGACGCATAAGAGACTGTTTTGAAATATCATTTTGGTAAGTTTGAGATTTGGACGATATATATTTTTTTATCGCTAAATATAATTTTCAGACAAATAATTTTGTTACTTGCATAACGTGACAGTTGTGATAATACATTACTTATGTAAGTCGGGTGACGTTTTCGCAACTGTAGGCGTTAGTTTAAACTTTTAATTTTTTGTATGTTATATTTTAAAGAAATATTACACGGTTGGCTCCAACTTATGAGCTATTAGACTAATCTTAAATGCAACGCGTGGCGCGATTACAAAACAATTTATATAAATACTAAAGTTTATTCAACTGTTTTTACAAGCGGGACATATTTTGTGCGTCGTCTTACCTCTTACGTTACGTAATTATTATGAGTTTCGAAAAGAAAGCATCCCTCGACGGGGAGAATTTTTCGTTAACTTTTAGATAAAAAATTTACCGTAAAAACCAGTCTTAATCGTGGGAAATCTGTACTGTTTCATTACTTATTGCTTATAACACAAGATATTTTGAGTGGGTACAAGTCATTTTTACTGTGCTCCACGATAAAATTTACCTGACTCGATGTACAATTTTCTTTTGTTTTACAAAAAAAATTTGATCGATATAACCAAAAACTTATTGATATTTTCACACCATTGCAAAACGTGTAGTGTTATTTAGAAGCATTGCATTAGCTGAAATTAGCTCATCCATTCGATCTCTGCAGTAGAACCATATTCGGACTGTTCAATAAATTTACATTTATTAACGTGAATTATATTTTTCGAATATTTATTTTTAACTCTCTGCACAAATGTGAGAAAATAACTAAAGCAAATAAATATAAATTAAACAACAATTTATTAAATTAATATCATTTCTTAACAACATATTGACTACCATTGCTTATACGTACTGAATGTGTAACAACCCAATCATACATTTGAAAAACATAAAAAGTCACAATGTTTTTCGTGATTGACTTCAAAAGTATGAGAAGTAGTGGACACTCCACGGTAAAATTGAATGTAACGCACGATGATAATTCGGCTGTTTTAGATGAGTTTAAATTCGACAACGTAAAAGATATAGTTTTAATATTTAATATTAAATAAAATATTTTTAATCGCTAAATATTTTTAACTTTCGAAATTTTCACCGTACACTTATAATTTTTAATAGAAAATTCTTTCCGTGTCGTAATAAATCAGGACTATAGAAAGTCTCGAGCGAAGATTCAGATGAGCCTCTCAAGGACTCGTGTGCTTTCTCGATCGAATACATCATATCGTGTCCTCTTCACATAGACTGGTTTCCTTTGACCAATATATATTGTGTATATATATATATATATATGAATTATGTAAATCAATAACGTAGACTTCACGCTGAAAGTGAGCATCGAAAATTACAACATACCGTCTGGCTTGCTATTTACAGGATTATTCATTTGGACCTGCATTTGCTGCGTTATTGTCGCGTAAAAAAACTACTTGAAAATTTGACCGTCATCGTTTTCTAGTGTATATTTAATACTTCGTAGCTGTGAGATTTGTCATAATTTACGGTTAAGATTCACGCGGTAATGCTTGTCTCTGTTAAATGATATGAATTAAATGAAAAATTATAATTCTTAACGGAATTAGGTAATTCTAATTACCATAGAGATCAGAAATTACCATAGAGATAAGTAAATGTAAAGACGATAAAAGATAATTATTGTTTTAATAGAAAATAAAAATTGTTTAATATTTTATATGAAATTGACATCACTATGTTCTCGAAATGTACTCGAATAGCAGCAAGCCGCGCATAGTAGGTCCATGACTGAAATAGCTTAAAGTGACAGATGGGAACACGTGTTTCGTTGGTATAGGTACTCACCTAGCAAAATATCCCAATTGCCAATGTTCTTTTGCTAAAAGTTATTAATGGTTTTACATTGATTTCCATTGATTTTTTTCACAGATTATCTTCGGCAAAGGAGCATTGGCAATGAGAAACTTCATTAGAAGCATTTTTCTATAAGTCACTTTAAGCTATTTAGCTTGTGGATCGACCATACATATGCACGTCTATAATGCGAATGCCAATGTTGCCCATGTGTTTACCTGGAGAGAATCTCAGACTCAAAATACTTGCGGATACTTACACGCGGTATATTAGATATTTGAAGAACAGTGACCGTTCTTAAAATACACGCGGTAGATTATGTTTGTACGTGTTGATCAGTCGGTTCATATCACGGCTATAGGATAAAATTTATCTAGATACAGAATTCTCTTGCTCACAGTTCACGAAGGCGTGACAGAATCTCGCGTAAAATAATTTCATCAATTTTTTTCTCCACGTTCCTTCTTCTCTCGCTACATTGTATGCATAACCGTATACAATTTCTCCGTCCAGCACGAAGATGATACCCGGATAATAATCACGTTATCCACGTTCCAGTTGTCAACATAGTGCATACGGATTTAACAGGTTGTTTATGTCGTTCCCCTGATTTTAGATATCTTATCGGGCGATGATAAACGAGCAAATAACTGAGAGGCCTTGTTTACTGACTTCAAAAAGGAAGATGCGTCCTCTCGCGTGACGATATTAGAGATGCGGTCAAATCGATGTTTTATGCATGTAAATCATAGACTTAACCTCCATCTCCTGGACTAAAATTTTTGTTCTACCGATTTTCTAAGCATTAGCCAGGAAACTTTTATCCAGTTCTCATGGCTCGTTTGAATTTTATCGTCCATTAAATCCCGTCGGATGAGAGAAACTAGCTGCTAGCTTGACGTAGGGTTTGTGGCGAGCGGAGAGGGAAGAGGTGTCCTTGATGTAAGCAAGAGGGGGTTGTTAATCTGACATAGATTCCCTTCTGCATTATTAAATCCGACTTTCAAGATAACTGAGTGCACGACAGACGCCGCCTTCCTCAACCCACCGACCTTTGAATAGCACTAAAAGCACGAGAAGTCAAGGAAGTTCTCACCACTTGTTGCTACCGTTCGATCCGCCATGAAACTTCTGTTCGGCTTCGACTCGTGGCTCGACTCGGCTGGACTCGGCTATACTCGGCTCGCGTTCGGCTCCTAGCAGAATATTTTCCCGACATCTCGATTGCCATCACATTCCTAGGACGAACAGTTGCACCAATTGACTGATGCATATTTTTACACATCTTTTTGTTTTTCTTACGCTTCCTTCAGTGAGATTCTTAACTGGGATAGTTGAAAGATCTTTACGACGGCTGTCGTGGAACGTGAGATTATCTTTTAGGAGAAAACACGCGGCGCCGAGTAAATTTCCGTGTGCAGCGCCTCTGTCGGAAATTTAGCGAAGTTACGCTTAAACTTGTTTATTTGACCGTTTTCTCGATTTCGTTCTTGTTTCCGATAGTGAATATTTATTATATTCTTGTTTTTATGCATTTTTTTCAATCTTTTGCTTCTCGGTCTCAATCGTATTGCTGTTCAATATTTTCTTATCTTGCCGTTCTATTACTCACGCAATTCGTGGCACTCACGCGTTCCCGCGCAGTGTCCATTGGAGCATGCCGTTACCTACAGACATGTACGTACATTTATTTTATGTATCTACGCATGGAAAATCTTTATCTCGACTTATTTTACACTCTTGCCTTGAACGATCGCTTTTTCTGTCTCTGAGAATCCCGAGACGTATGTGACCTAATTAGTCGACATGGCGAATACCCTTCTTGTTAAAACGTCTCATAGAATTATGCAATTAAAGAATCAGGGTATTAAAAAAATGAATGCTTGACTTTCTCAAAATTTATCGAATTTCATCATATATATTACGAGTAATATACGATTATTACTGATCTTACAAAAATATATTTAATTTTAATAAAAATACAATGTGTCCCTTTTAATAAAATAAAAATATATAACTACTTCCTTCTAATCTATGTATATTGATCAATTAAAAAATTCGTATAACGCCAATTCACAGAAGGCTCAGAAAATCTCTTGTGACAGTCAGCCAATCGTGCCGCATCGCTCAGCTTTCGTCGCGTATGTTTATTCGCTTAAAGGTCGTGGCCGCATGCCAACGAGCATCGGGTTTACCAGGAGACAAATTCCATTACATTTCACGACTGCAGTATCACTCGAGAAGAAAGTCAAGATAATGGAAAAAGTAAATAAAAATTTGACAAGTTGAAGTTTATGACAAGAATTACAAATCTTAGTAATATTTCCTTTGTTACATTTTTTTTATTTATATATCCTTCTGATTGATATATCGTGTATAACATATTGCGCGAGACGATTTTGAGACCAAGGTAGATCGTGATACCCTGAATAGAATAACTGCCAAGTTACGTCGAAACTCGCATAATTTTTGCACACTGAAGATACAAGGGGGTCAAGTCCGACAGATTGCATTTGTAAAGTTTTGTAATTATGATGAATGTATAGAATGTTTAACTGCCAATTATATTGAGTGCGTATCTTACACGATATTCCGACGCATAGACGAGACACCAGTTTAATCACTGAGAGATAATTAGCGTTTATAGCTTTTTTTACTGGACTTATCGTATCGCAAAAAAATATTATTTTCAGATATAGTTTTGTGAAAAAAAAACTACAATACCATAAGTATACAAATACTGGATACTTTCTATGACTTAATATCTAATGGTGGGTTTTTCCACTTGTAGATAGACGTAGACGTCTAAGGGGAAAATCCCGTGACAAGGCAAACCTTGTATGCACAATGGGATAAAATATATAGGACAACTTATATATTCAATTATTTATAAAATTTGTGATGTGCTGATAGGGAACAAAAGAGTAAACTATAAATAAATTTTATTCACTAACACGGTAATCTGTATTTTAATGATCATCTCAAGTTTTGAAATTATTTGATATAATTAATAATTCCAGGAATTTTTTATTTCTTATAGCCACGTCACACGTTATATATGTATAGTATACGCTCTTATATTTTCGTCGCGCTACTTTACTGGCATCACTTTCGTCGTTTATTAATATTCCCTTCAAACTACGAAACAATATTACGCGACAAGAGCCTCAGTTTGCACGAGTATATTAACAGCCGATATTCGTAATATACGAATCCTTTTCGCTCTCCTGGCATTTTTTTAGGCTTTTCGAAAACGGTTATAAGAAAATATTGAAATTCAATTCATTGATGCATGCTTCACTGTCCCCTGTTATACCTTATATCAAATGCTGATTTTTCGAATTTGAACATTTCCGTACTCGATTTTGTATTGCCCAAAATTATTTTTA
>JAYRCB010000052.1:331374-370234 GCA_036026315.1 Trachelus stipa
ATACCTTATATCAAATGCTGATTTTTCGAATTTGAACATTTCCGTACTCGATTTTGTATTGCCCAAAATTATTTTTAATATTTTGACTAAATTTATTGGATCCTCTTCTGACCTTGATTTTTGTATCAACACGTGATTTCATTACCAGTCGCAAAATTACGGGCTGATCATATTTGCTGAAATAGGCGCTTCCACAATGTTAATTCGTATGACGTAAATTTTTACAAAATTATGAATATACGACACCGCATGCTGCAAGACTTGTGGGTCCTAAGTCAGTAGAGTATTTTGAACTCAAAATTTCTTGAAAATATTTATCTTGTCATCGTAATTCATCTGCGGTCGCCACTTGAAAATTATCGTATTTACGTGCAATTTGGGGAACTGTGGAATTAATAATTATGAGGTTATGTGTCGCGAGTAAATATTATTTTTTTGAATTTGTGCGGCTGGTACGGATAAAGTGAAACCCAAGTCCAGCTGGGAATAAAATTGTTAGTAGATGACCTGAACAACTTTCCATGTCATTATGAGATCCAGCTATAAATGTAACTAAAGTCTTGTACCTATGTACAGTAATCCATTGAAAAATTTATTTTCAGCCGCACATGGGCCACACTCGGCCGCACATCAGCCATTGTTATTCCTAGACCGCTGGATACCTTATTAACATTTACAACACAAAACATTTGTACCTCAAAAACTAATTTTCGGATGAAATTTTTGCCCCCCAAATTTTATTTCAAAGATATTACTATAAAATCCGTGTGGATAAATTTTGACATGTCCTGTACACACATAAATACGAAATACAAGGCATAACGTAGTTCGTTACAGAAGACACGTGGGACAAGCTTAGTGCCTGTTGCTAGGCAACCGTATGACCTACATATGCTCTTCCCTCTCTCTCTTTCTCTCTGTCTCCGCATATGCTTCATATTCTCACCCAATTCTCCTTTACCCCATCTCGCTTATACGTTAGCCGATCAGGATGAACTTTCGCGTGCGCGAACAACAGTCGCCGAGTACGTCGCGACGGCGCTGTACGTAAACAGTGACGCAAGAGGTCGACGGCATCGTCCTCATCGGGACGACGCGACGCGATTCTTGACTGCCGTCCGACACCGTTATTAGATACGTCAAACACTTCAATTATATAATAAAGGCTTATTCAGACGTCGGCGACCTACTCGGCGCTTCGTGGCAGCAACGTCGACGCCCAGTAGCCTGTGTATACACCATTAGGACTGAGAATGAAGAAATCGACATTTCGTTTAGCCCGTCGCAGTTCTTCCGTTCGACAAGTAGTGGTGTATCGTTACCAAGGATAAGGGCTGCCGCTGCTATCTCTTTACTGTTGACTGGATCAATCTGGTATGCGGTTACGGAATTTAAAGGAAGGAGACAAAAAAGTAGTATCCTTTTAGCGAACGACATTCGATCTGTCTCGGAGTTCTGACAGCGACTTAATGCACCAGTAGCGAACTGCCGCTCTTTCCTTATAAATTATGACACACCGGTCGCTCTTGACATTACAGCAGTATTTATCCAAACGGCATAGACGAGTAGCTGATATTCATAGTTTCTTACGGCGACACGAATGCTCCTAGCATTCTCTTATATTTAACCAATAGTTTGATTATCCACGGGGAAACTCAATCGCTAGGCCAAATTACTACAATCGATACTGTATGTAATACTATTAGCGGGAGGTATCTCGTTTGCCCGTTCGCACGACTAGTTAAGCAATCGAAATCGTCGCCGAATTAAATTCTCCTGAACGGCGACTTTAATCACCTTTCGATTGAAATGCCTCGTTAAATTTAGGAATATTAGATACGGTTTATGTATATGTATATATGTATATATTTTCGACAAGACATTTGTTTTATTCGATAACCTCGCACGTGGTGCAGGTATATTAATGTATGGTAAGCACGTTATATTTTTCTAAGGAATAACGATTTCGTTATTTATTTAAATGTTTTATTTTGCTATTTATCGATTTAATTCTTTGGACAATTATTATATAAGAGGTGAGCTGAAATAAATTGAAACGTCATTGCTGCGTTGACGAACTTGCTTAACCTCTTTCTGGTTACCTTTACTTTGAAGTTTCTTAAAATGAGTTTTCTGAGTGATAATTGAAGATTGATTAAAAAAAGAAATTAATTAAAAAATACTTCGTCGAGCCTCTGCGTGAACTCCTTTGGTTTACGTTGTACCTATGTAGCCGCGTGTTAAACTTATAACGAGTTACGGAACTTGGCGAATTAAATAAGCCACTGGCTTGGGTTATACAGTCCTGAGGGATACGGAAGATACGGAAAATGGTCGATCGATCGGGACATCGCAACACGATAAGGCAGTCACTGGTTGCTCGATCGAGACTTGGTGAATTATTCAAAAAATATTCACAAGGCTCTGACGCCGTCGCGTTAAGACGGTTGTGAAATAATCGTAGGGAAATATTGAAGGTTAGGATATAGGGGAGTTTAAGATGTTTCCTATTAACGCGAGAATTTCAAACGTCATTTTTAACCCCCTTCGATACTTTTTCATAAATATCAATTTTCACTAGTGCAAATAAAGTTTGAGGTATTTTGCAGATTATTTAAGACACCGACTACATATTCTTCTTCTTTTTCTTCTTCTTCTTGTTCTTCCTTGTCTCTGGCTTTATGCTCTTATAGAGAGCCAAGTGCCAGATTACGCATTGACGTTAATCGTTCTTTAATTTACTTTCAGGTAAGCTCGTGGTAGCGCTGGATGGCGATGAAATTCGTAGATAAAACCGTGAAGAATAAAATGTCTTAATTGGAGGAACCATCTCAGATATCAAATTTTGTAAGTTTCATTTTTGAAAAAGTGAAATGTCTGAGAATACGAATTTTTTTCAATCAATTGACATCGTATATACAAGACGAAAATATTAAACGTATTTGTTAAGACATTTCCGGACATTTTGAATTGACTGAATTGACAGAAACATATTGATTTACAAAAATCATATCGATATTATATATTATCTTAATATCAATAAAAAATCAAGAAATACTGCATTTATGAACTAATATTAATTTTACGAATATTACGCAAACTTGAACAGTTTTTAATATTGTAATGGCAAGTATGTTTAACGAGAGTTCCCAATACTATATATTAATGATATGAATATTAAAAAATGTACTAGGGCTAAAAGAAATAACCGCACACGTATCTTTTATAATGCATATGTTATCAATGCACGACATAATAATTGAAAATCGATTTTCATTCTTTCCTTGAATGACGTCTCCATCGGGACGCGCTAGAATTAACGGTGCCCTGATTGCCGATAATCCATTTCCGCTCAAGTATTACGCAAAGCTGCAACATTACCGACAGCTCAGTTATTATTGTTCGAATACTGGCTAAGCCATACTCTGTTATATTGGGCTATACTGCACCATATCACGCCATATATCTACCATATACTTACCATATACCCATCGTATGCCCAGCATGATATTCCAAAACCACCTAATGCTCTTGAATACCTCACCACTCGCACCAAGCATATAGCATACATGCATAGATCTTACACCATGCATAATATGATACAGGCATGGCGCAGTATACATAGCGTAACATAAATGCATATAGACACTAAACTGTTGAAGGAGTGAATATAGCTGTTATCCTATGATAGCGATAAAGGAACAGCGAACTGTTCTATTCTGTTTATCGACGTTCAAAGTCGATCGACTTCCAGGACGGTTTCCGCGGAGTGACCTCCTGTGAATAAAGGATTTAGAGAATAACAATAACTAAATAGGCTATTGCGAAACTATGAGATATTACGAGTAGCTATACTCGTCAATTATTTAAGAGATATTATTGATCCGTGGCTATCTAACCAAGGCCACCGGGTACTGGACTTCACTACGTTCGAAAGAATTCAATATTCTTGATAATCTTATGTAAATCTTTATATGCGATTGTTTTACGAGTACATAAAATTATTAAAGAAACACAATTATATCAGTGTACTAATGTGATTTAATTATATATGATTTTTGGGAGTAGTATAAATAATTTCATTTTTCGAATTCATGGATTATATTTTTTGTTTTCAATTTATTTTATCACTCTCCGAGAACAAATATTTTATTCGATTTCTCTACTTCTTACTGCTTTATATTAACACGATTCTTTGCAGTGTACATTTACCAGCTTTGTATCAATTTTTTTTTTACCAAAAATATACCAATTTTGGTTACACTCGTCAAAACATTTCTGGTTTAATCGATTAAATTGTCCCATTGATTAAAAAAATATACCATAACCGTTCGATACTTCATTTTTTTCAAAAATTCATTTCTGCTCATTTAAAAAACTTTTTCTCATACGTGTCCATTGACGTTATTTATACATAATTAACCCTTTAACTGCTAAAGGCGTATATGTACGCTTTCACAAGTTTGTCAATATATAAGAAAGGCGTAAATATACACCTTCACTTGTATATCAATATATTCGAAAGGCCGTGAATGGATTGATGAATTTCTCCGAGAGTGTGCCTCAGTCAAGGGATTAATCGAGTGACGAATCGATCAATGTAATGATCACGTACGGTGACTAAAAATGATACGTCTATCGTACGTGTCTGCAATGTGTCCATGTACGTTATTTTAAAAGCCAACAGACTCATTATACCACTAACGTAGAAATGCATAGTTATAAACTAGAGCGATGGTCGAAACCTCGAACCGTGGCCTTGACCCTTACGTAAAATTGCGCAAACTTCGAACCACGTGTTTTATCCTTCAAAAATTTTTAGCTTGAGGCTCATAATGAGCGTATCACCAAAAAACGCATATCTTTGTAAAGTCAAGTAGAAGCAAAAAGGCGAAACGACGAATAGCAATTTGGTATTGTTATGTTTGTCAGAAAGAGTGCCGAAGAAACCCTGCTGTTCCTCTTGAATATATTTTTTATTTCCCTGCAAATATACACGTATACTTGCTCTGATTTAAATTAATCGTCTCGGAACGACAAGGTAGGATTACGCTGATTTACGTTTGCGTAGACTCGCAATACGTTCAAGATAGCATAATACCCGGACGACAATACCGGATACCGGACTATCGTCGTAACGTTTATTTAGTCACGTGTCACGTACATACAGTTATAATAATTATACTAACAGACGATATAATAATTTATCATCACCCGTTATATAACCATTCATTCAGTGCTACTCTTCGTATCATAATCTAGGATGCATCTCGTTATTAACGTGATTATGTACCTCTTATCGAAATGCATTGAACAACGCTGTTGGTAGTAATTATCGCAATGACAGATAGATACGACAGTTTTCGATTATACGATAAACCTGTTGCCAAGCAGAGCGATGCTGATAATTTGCCAGGTGAAAGATGATGATTTCGAAAATACAAAGTAAAATATTGACGTCAATTAAAAATTTCCATTGATTTACCTTGAAAATATAATCCGTGTGACGATTGTATAGATTGGCTGTTTAAGGATAAAAATTTTTCAAAAATTTTTCAAAATGTTTAAGGATAAAATGCACGAAACTAAGTCTTTTTAGCAAACAACGTTTTACTTAAGGAAATTTTATTTTTTAAATATCATAGTATGGGTTAACACGTATATAGGAACGATTGCAGCAACAAATTGATCCAGATTGGACCAGACGTCGATCTGGTCCAATTTGCCTAGCTTGGGATACGATATTGTACAACTTTAATAATTATTAGATAACAGTAACGTATTGTGCATGTATAAATTATTTTCGTTCGTACAGTAAGAAGTGTTATACCTTTACGAAATATAAATTTTATTACTGATTAGCACTTTTACTCTGTGTATAATTTAAAATAAAAAGAAAATTTCATTCGCATAAGAAGGAATGCAGATCGGTTTTCTCCTTCCTACGTCTTACGTTCTGCGTCTTCCGGTAACGAGTTTGCTGTTACATCGATTTAGCGTTGAGCACGTTGGAATTTTTTTTGTCCAGGATTAATTCATGGCCTCTGACGCCAGACGCTATCGCGAAAAGTAACAAGCCACGCGTTCATTCACGGAATATCAAGCTCATTACGTCACGCTGTTATCAAAGTTTATCCCCACCCTCATCTATGCTTCATTTAGCTTTGCTAACTCCGTCTGGCTTCTACATCTCATTCAATATGTCAATGACGCTATCCTTGTCAATAAGAATTTAATGGTGAATTTCAAAAATATTTTTTCCTTCGATCGTACAAAAAATAATTTGTTAAGATTAACATTTTTTTCGAATTATTTTTTAATTTTTTTAAGGATTTACGTTGTTTTGTTATCTGATCGTAGAAAATTCGTCGAGATTCAGTTCGATGTAATGAAATGGGATATTTAATAAAAATCAATAAATTATTTCAGTTCATGTAAATAATGGAAATAAAACTGAGTCTACAGTTTTCATTTTATTAATTCGATCAATTTTGCTGAATATTTAGAAATGATCACACGAGTTAGGTATTGTAACTCATTAATTCAATAATTGAATGATTATTGGTGGGGAAGCTGTAAAAATCGTACAAATTCAAATACGCATGTGTAACTCACGTGAAGCGGGCGAACTATCTCGAAAAGGTACTACCACGTGCGAGAGATGCGTCGGCTAGAAGATTTTTGGTAAGGCGCCGAGAAGATTTTGGATGCGTCTCAAACTTCCCATGTGACGTATCACGGATAAAAATAGTAACTCGGTTATACATGTGTATACACGAGAAGCGTTCAAGAATGTGTTGCGCCTTTATTCGACAGTAGGAAAACGGGAAACCGCTTGTTTGTACGAATCGGACCATTAATGGACATCAATGGTAACCGCGATAATAAAATTAATATTACTAAATATTGTGTTACCTTTGATCTTATTTCTTTCTTTTTTTTTCGTTATCGCTCGTTATTTTTATCAGTTTTACTTCAACGTTGTACCGAAGTAGCAGCATAAATAGATAACCATTATTATTGAAATATTAAAAAAAAAGATGTTGCCTAAAATAAAATGTTGCAGATCCCGTTATACTTTTCAGTATACTCAAACTTTAGGCTTGTAAGCTTTATTCGTATTGTGCTAAAAAAAATCTAGTTTATATTTTAAAAATTTTGAGAAAAACATAATTTCGAGATTAATATCACCTAGTTCTTAACTAATCAGTATGTGCTCACCCATTAATGTATACAGCGAAGTATAACTTTCATAGCATTCTTAAGATTCATCAGTACAATTTTTTCATTGCGTTCCAATGAAATGAATTTAAACGAAAAAAAATACCCTCAATAATGACAATAGTAATAACTGTGTAGAGTGACTGTACTTATACTATCACTCAATTATCATTATCGGCATAACGGAACGCAAAGGAATTTTTTGAACATTTTTCTGTTTGATATAACACATTTTTTTGGTTCCTCCTCCTCGTAGCTAAATTCCCATTCGTAAATAAATGTTCTCCATGAATATCAAACGATGTCACAATATTCTTTCGTAACCATAGACATTCTTTCACAGTCTTGACTAAAGTATTACCTACTGATATAGTCGCCATACTAAAGTTCCCTGCAATGTTCCCTGCACGTGTTCCTTTTGTTGAAAATGTTTTTTCGTTCTTCGACGATCTGCCTCGCCCACGAAAATTATCCCCGACACTTATTGTCCACTTTTTTTATGGATGTCTTTTTTTGACTTCCTTAAAAAAGCAGTTTCTGGAGTGGGATAAACCAAGGATTTCGATGTGAAATACAAAGCCGAAGAAAACAATCTGCTTTACTGAGATTCAACGTCCATAAGTATGCTGTTGGTTTTGTAAAATTACTTTCAGGACTCGTTCACTACTTTGGACATAAATAAATGTTATCACAATTCTTATGACATAAGAATTCGTTATAATTTTAAAATACCAAGGTTCTACTCGCGTGATATCATTACCGAATTGAGGTCAGTGAACAAAAACATATAGTAATTTTGTTGACTGGTTTCGAAAAGAAAAAATTTCTTTCGATACGTTTAATTTATGTTTGTAAGAAAAAAGTCTCATAATCACACGTACGATAGATACCTGAATGATTATCTAAAATATTTATAAATAATTTCAAGTCTTTATCACACATACATGCGTAGGCTATTATCGAACGAAAATATTTTCATCGAATACAATGCCGTGTTTTCAAAACGGATGTAATTTATAAAAATATTTTTATTCAGTGTTCGTCCAGTGTCCATGTACATATGAGAACGTCTCCATGTCCAAGTTTCAGATAAGAACATATGTTTCTAATAATAACAATGTGCCTTTATTATTTTTAAAAGAAGAAATGCAGTCGACAAAGCAATCTGTTTTGGAGACTGATTCTGTGAGACTTCTGTAAATTACCTAAAAACTTGGGAAGGCGTGAGAATTTATTTCCAAAATTGTTACACTCAATAATCATCAAGAAAACAAAAAACTGCAGGTCGGGCAAAGTCGTTAGAATAGAATCTTGCATAAGAGGGTCGATTGCTAAAGTAATCGCGGCAAGGGCTATGATATTAGTATGGACATCGTACAGTGTTACACTATGTTAATAGCGAAAGCAGCATTTTCTGTAATATAATTTTTCTCGTATCTATTCACTTCCTTTCTCTTCTATTGTCTCTTGTCTCTGACAGATGCTGATATAACTATTTATAACGCCAGCCAAACCGACTCATTTTCCAGGCAACGTAAATCAAGAAATGTATCATACCCTGAATATCTCAAAAAAAGACGAAATAGGTGTATGGAAGAAATATAAAAACATATTATGTATACGAAAATAAAAGATTGCAAATTGCCAAAAAAGAAGTTTTCAAAGAAGGAAAATAAAGGGAATCCAATGAAATAAGGAAAAGAGTTAAAAGCAGCCATGCAGGAAATATGGATGGGGAAGGGGGATATGGAAAATCATAAAAAACGGAAACGAAAAGGAATTGGATAAAAAATAAAATTGTGTATTATGATTGGCAAACAAAACAATGAAACCAAATAGGACAGACGGATCTAGCTATCAATTAAAAATATATATATTAACGAGAAAGGAGACATTGAAATTGAGAGATACTAGGTAGATAAGGAGGATAAGGACAGATATCAAAGATCTATAATTAGGATGAGGCGTGGACCGATAACAGTCCAATTTTGTTTTAGCGTAAAAGATAAATTGTATAGTGAAGTGATTCTGGTTTGGTAATAATAAAAAGGAAATAAAAAATTGAAGATCCCAACGAGTAGCCGGACGGCAAGAAGAGAAATAAATAAAAATAATCATAATCGTATGCTAAAGATTTACAAATGGTTTTCACATTCACTATGTACGGGCAACTGTTGACTAACTGAAACAACTCGTTTGCGTATGTTAGCAATGCTCGCTATGCTTGGTCTAACCGGTCAAGAACGGCTATCCGGCTATGAAGGTCAACCTATACCGATCGTAACATACAATGCTCTTATTTTACACGGTAGCAAAGAACGCGACGATACTAAGATCGCTGTGTTCCATGAAGCGAGAAAGGAAGTCGTATATATGTATATATTTATTGACTCCTGCGATTCAGTATGATATCCGCAACAACGAAATCTTCGGAATTTCACGGTACCTAATTGCCGTGTTCAGCGAACCCGAAGAGTCGGTGTCTTCTAAAAAGTGAACTGAAGAATACATGTAAGAACTATGACAACATTGACTTAAAGTATTTTTAAATACATTTTTTCCATTCATTTCTTAATCATCGGATAGTCTCTTTCGGAGGTATAAATAACCTTAAGTAGTTAGTAAATTGCTCCAGTTTATTAATAACGTCTACTGAATTTGTTTTTATGATGGTTCATACGATTTGCTGATAGTATAATAGAGTCCTAAAGAATTAATGAAAGTAATTTATGTAAGTATCACTTTTTAGGCAGGACCAAATACGGTATTCGGATCAATTACCGGTATCAAGGTACAGGAATGCCTTATGCATTTAGTCGTTGCTAAAAAATTATCTCTCTGGATTGTATGCATGCCTGAAACAGTCCGTATAGAAAATTTCAGACGAACAGCTGATCCGACCAACTTGAAATTTACAGGCGCTAATTAAGTTTCGGTTTGTAAATGACACAGTGCAATTTTTCAAATGTTCAACACTTCCGGTTTCAAGGTAGGGCAAATAGTAAAATACTAAAATCTTTTGTCGCGTATGCTATTCAAAATTCTGGGTTAACCAATTGGGCTGACGTTGCGCGGGGGTACGAAAATACCAACGAAATAATATAAAATTTGCAAAATTCGAACACTCTACGGTTGAACGTAATTTGCGAAATTAATTTATTTTGCAGTACCCAATGCATAAAACAGAATACCACGATAGGTGCTTCTTGCTTCGCGGAATATCTGTTTGCCTCGATATTTATTTTTCTCGAGTTAGCAATTATCTTAAGTGTGTGCAATATTGATTTGATATGACCACTCGAGAGGATATAGGGTTCCGATATATTATCGATCGTGGAATATGTAACACCGTTTAAAAATCGCCGGTTGCACTGATAGTATCGACCGATAAAAAATTTTCTACAACTTTGCACGTGATCGTTGTATTGCTGCCAAAATTTTTACACACTTATTACCTATTATCGATACTTAATGAAACAGCCGTTACCTCCCTCCGTATGCGCCAACAGTTTTTTAATGTCGTAGATACATAAGGACTTTTCGTTATCTGGCGACTCTGTTTTGCGATATGCATCGATCACGTCACATTCGAGAATGCGATCAATCGTGGTACGGCTACTATCGACCGGCTGAGATCTTTGATTCAAATGCGAAATATCGATTGCGAGGCGGATGTGATCATACAGGTGTGTCACATACAAATTATATTTGATTCTGGTTAATTTTGAGATTTTCATCTCGCGATGATATCTCTTAGAGGGCCATTGACGACAGTATCGAAAGTTTTAATCAGCGTGAAACTTTCTTACTTCGTGAAAATAATATTTTTGATAATTTTTTATACCTAGTAGAAGAATTCATGTAACTTTTGTTTGCGCGATAATTAATCTTTTTATTTCGGAGAGGAACAAGGAATGAGAGTAAAAATTATATATTCTATCTAATGAATATCCAAAAATGTTTGGACGTCTTATCAAATTTTGTTTTTTCTTATTTTGATATATTATTTAGGAGGTCTTGTTTCTCAATGGAAAATGTTACTCTGTAAAAAGCCACTTTGACTTCTATAATGAGGAGATAAGGGAGTAATGATTTTGTATTTAAATTAAATGATTGAACATCTTTAACCTAATTTTCGTTTTTTTTTTGAAATCATCGTGAAAAACAATGGAAAAATAATCGATCTGCTTATGGATCATCGTTATGTGCTTAGATAAGACGCCTAAATTGATAATAAGTGAATAGGAATTTTTTGGATTTTATCATATTGTGATAGGCGGAAATTTCGAAAACTAATAAAATTTGTGTCCTAGAATTTCTTGTTTATTCGTTTATTGTTAACTCCTAGCAAAATATATCTTAGACAAATAAGCAGGTGTATGTTGTATGTGCAATTTGTAAATCATGTGTGAGTGTGACGACTATATGAGGAATGAGTAATAGTCCTTCGTTGTTTACTCCCTATTTACTGAATCTTTGTCTTACAATACGACAACCTCTCTTATCCAGCCTCTATTTGTATTCGTCGAGCTTCTCGCTTTTTCTCGTTATTCTTACGTTTTCATCATTTCTTGTGATTTTTCGTTCATATGGGTACCTGATAACGATTTTTTTATCGAAAAAGAAAAACGTTAGTTCTTACATATTTGATACCCTTCGCCCGCGTCCTAGACTATCTGTATACAAAACTCGTAAACAGGTGGAGCCTCGCAGAGACGCCTGATAACAATCCCAGCACGTACACCAAACTTGTGACATTTGAAAAATTGTAAAGATTAGAGAGTTTTGTAGCAATGCTCGTAATAAGCCAAAAATAAAAATTATAGCCGTATATTCATAATTACTACTGGATCATAGTAAAAAAACAAGCTATTATCAATATATCCAATACCCCCACGAAAATGTAATACAGGTGGAATAAATTAAATAATATATCTCATATATATGTATGAAATATGTATCTGATATAAAAGCAATGCTTATATTTGTCCGTAGATAATAAAAAATGGGCTATCGCATGATCGTGTTACGCGTCTGGTAACAAATTTTTGTACAGAGAAATTAAAAAAAGAAATAAAAAATGATTAGGATCCTTAAAAAGGTAAATTGCTAATAAAATTATTTACCCGATTGCCATTTCTTTTTTTTTTTTCAAAAATACCACCAACTTTTTCAGATGCAAATAGTTTTCATATCACGTAAAACAACCTGGAGCCAATAAAATTGACAGTGCTGTTATTGGGCGTGATGATAAAAATAAAAAAATAAAAATATTCATCCACTATTAATATTTATATACAATAATCGAGATTCTTGCGAGAATACAACTTTCAGCGCCTCCTACTCGACTTTTGAGAAACGTCTAGTGAAATACTTCGAATAAAAAGTAACAGCCGAGATCGTACGATCGATTTGCCATGTGCCCCAGATGACTTTCATTTTTAATATTTACATAAAGGCGATCGCTGTCATAGAATTATCCAATAGCATAACGTACGTACGCAATAGAAAAAGTATATCACATCTTCCTTATCTGTGTCAAGATAAAGCACCTAGTCCCCTTTAGTATCGGCAGAGATTTTCGTCATGGAATAATCAGATTGTTATCGCAGTGCCCGAGAAATTTCACCTAAATATTCCAAACAGTCCTCGCATCCAAAAAATGTTGCTTGCGGAAGTCTTTATTCCGACGGGAAACTATATAAAATTTTATAATTTTCTCGCCTGGTGATACCAGCCATTTAAAAAAAAATTAAATAAATATATTTAGAAAAGGTATATATACACATATATACTTTATTGCAAAACTGTATTTTTTAAAACGACGTGTCGCGAATCCATTGAAAGCCTTCGAAACCATTTTAAATATCACGCCATTCTTTGCGAGAGCGATGTATGTGATATACGCAAGAGATGCAATCCATACATCATTAGGACTGAGCGCGAGGAGCGAACTGTATGGCTGTGTGTGTGTTGGGCTGCATCTGAATGCAGTTGCATAGTTGCATCCTAGACTAAACACTATACACTGCGCGCATCATAGCTTCGAACCGCTTCGAAATGTTGCGCAACGGCTGAGACTGACGCGCATGCGCATCTTACGAACCAACGAATCGTTCAACTCGCTAAAGTCCCAAGTTGACTCGTGCTTTAATAGATTCTTTTATTTGTTCCAACGAGCAATGACGTTAACGCAATATATAGGAATTCGAAATATCAATGTAATATGTATTCCACAGTGTTAATTTTAACGAGATTACGACAGTTTGGATTAATGAAACATGACTTTTCTCCCTCTTTTTTTTTAAATCGTCTCACTTTATCTTATACTCTTCGTGACGACCATCGAGTCTAAGAAAACTTGTGACGGGAGGTTCCAGTTCAGTTAAGTTTTTAATGACTTCCTTTTGATTATCAACAACTTCTTTATCGGGCAGATAACTTTGTCTCAAGGTCGCCGGTGAAAGCAATCACTCGAAACGTAGTTTCACTGTGAGATACGATAAATTTAAACAAATCGATCATAATCAATAATTGATACCAAAGTGTTCACTATTTGTGATTGTCGCTGCGATTTTTTGGTCAAAAAAAGATTGTACACAACTTTTTCATTGAAATCTAATCTAAAGTTCGCAATCTTAGAAAATCTTAAACAACAAAGCTTTAATTAACAGTTCTTATTTTTCTATAGTGTCACGTGTGTCGACGTACTCATCGATCTCTGCATAACTTTGCTGAAAAGAACTTCTTGACGACATTCACGCTGAATCTAAATGGAGTCGTCGAACAGGAAAAGTCGTACAGGTCGATGCTTAGGGAATCGACTGTATTAACTGGTACAAATAGTATGCATCGTTAATAATTCTCTTCGGGAAAGGTTATGAAAAGGAGATAATAAAGTTATATGCTTCCTGCCTCCTCGATATAATTACACCAGCCGAGTGACCGGCTTCTCGCATTCGCCTGATAAGAAACTTTTACATTCGTAGAACGGAAGGGAATGCTAAGTTCAACAAATCGGACAACATAATCAAGTATACATTTCCTGTCATTCTTATCTCTACCACGTAATAATTTACTGTCGACGCAATTATTTATTTTAAATTCCTTTCACCAAATTCTCCAATTAATTTCGTCGCCTAGAAGAAATTTCACAATCTTCATTATCATCGTGTAAATCTACATACGTGATGTAAGTCTCAAATTTCGTTACGTGCTTCAAGAGGTTTTTCCTACGTAGGAGAGTAGAAAAAAATCTTTTTTTTTTTACAAATTTTCGGAAAATATGATCCACCGAAAATTTTCCGAACCTTATGTAAAACTTCTTAAATCAAATTCAATGCCAAGAACATGTCAAGAAAGCTAAATCGACGGACTTAAAAGTTTGCACGTACAAAAATATATTCCAATTTAAAAAATACCTGAATTCTGTGAAAAACGTAGATCCTCGTTACCAAACCATGAGAAAATCTGCACTAGAACCAGGTAAAAGAGTGATAGCTCGTAAGCAAAATCTCAAAAGAAACTGAATGACGGTGAAGTCTGTAAAGTAAAATTATAGGTTATACCCAAAGAATGCAGTGTCGATTGCGAAAGCACACCGTTAAGAGCAACAAAATTGTAGGGCGAACGTCATAAACTCCCTCGTGTACACAACATTGCTTACAGCCATAAGCGAAGATCGATTTTGCGGTTACACGTTCCATTTCATGCCAGACGGTTATATACATAATCCACAAGTTTTTCATACGTCCCGATTCCCGTCGAGCACACGACCAGGAACTTCATTAATTCTTAGCGAAAACCCCATCGTAATTTCATAAAGCGACAAAGAAGTCTATGTTGTGCACGCTACGTCGTATAGAATTACAAAACAAGTAAGATGCGCATGATCCACTGTATCCACTGTAGCATGTTTCTATTAGACTAGAAGAATCGCATTTAACATCGTAATAGGCACGATGCTCGCTAAAAGCGATAACGGTCTTGCATCGACTATCGGAAGAGGAAAAAAAACTGAGAACACACACGGTCCGCGGGCCAAAAGGATCTTTAAAACGATAAACGATCGAACGAGCGAAATGATCGATCTGCTTGGGAATCGGTGGACTGAGACGGCCGAAAGCGATCATTAATGCGCCTAAGAGTAAGAGTATTCGAAACGTGTTTTGGGTTACGGGGTCAGGGACTGGACGGTTGCTGGAGTTAAGGCGTATGTGACGTGACGTAGGTATGTAGTAATTTGGCATCTACGACAAACTAGACCCGCAACACTGAATAAGTTTCGTGTACCGTCGACCAGCCAGCAGTGCTACAGTCATAGAATTTCACGAGGGTGGACATTGAGCTTTAATTATTATTTTATTATTTCTTTGCCTGACTCTCCTTCGTCACCTTGGTTCATTCTTCTTCGAATCTCGAACACGAAGGGTGATTGAGCTGTGATTACTAAGATGACGAAAGTTTCGCGTTGAGCGTTTAAAAAAATCTTAGAAGAGTTCAAGCATTATGTCAAGCCTTGTCACACGTATGCTCTATGGACGGACTACGGCAGGATAGCTGTCCTTCTCTGTCGCATTATATTGGATATCGACTGAGTGGCCGACTCTAATTGATAACTCGATGGCCTTGATATACATGGTAGATTTTTCTTACGAAGTAAAAGTGGAGTGCGCACGGTACTGCCCGTTCGTTTCGATGGTGCGAGGCGCGACCCTGGTGCCATGGAAAATCGTTTATCGGTACACCCCGTACGTTCTTATGTCGAAACGTTAAACCAATTAATCTTAGGTTAATTTCCCAAGGTACCTTGTCCAGGATGTTCTTCGATCGTCGCACCGTATGCTGGATAACATACTCTTCGCGATCTAGGATAACGAGTGTAAAACAAATGTCTGATAATATAAACGGTGTAGCATTGTAACGTATGGTGGTTGGTAAATGGGTACGTGGTGACAAATAGTATGCTATAGTTGTTCCCAGTGGTATACATAATCTGACACATCTCCCTTCCTAACTTCACGGTACATGAGCCTTTACGTCATCAGCACCTTCACTTTACTTCACATTGCTTGGGAAACTGCGCATGCGCACGCACGAGCCGTGATACTCTGTATGCCAATCCTGTTGCTCGAGATCGTTGTATACGGTACATTTAATTTACGTTCCACGTATAAAATATTTCTCAATTATCAAAGTCATGACTTTATTCGTACGTTAAAAAGAGTCCACGCAGACCGATGAAGCTAAAGTCGAAATTCGCGCGTGGTACGTACCCGATTGACGCGTCGATCGGGTACGACTTGTCAGCCAAGTTTGTCTATACGGTGCTAAGGTTTCTTGGCCATTCGGTCAATGAAAATGAAAATATAGAACGAGTACGATATGCGTCGCTTGAATATTCAAGAGTCGCTACGTGCGCACCGAAGAAAGCATAGAGCATAGAGGTGCGGTGAAACGCGTGCTGTTCTCTCTCTCTCTCTCTTTCTTTCTTTCTTTCTTTCTCTCTCTCTGCATTTCAAGAAAAGGAGGTCAGCGTGCTTTCCTTACAATTTATCAACGGGATTCCGCAAAGATGACTAGGAACACTTGAGATCTTAAGCTCTTTCTATACATTTTCCTTGGTCTATGCAGAACTTAGACGGAGAAGGTCGCGTTTAAATCCTCCAAAGTCCACATTAGCTGCTATTATCCCTCACCTTACCTCTCGTACGTAGTTCACTAATGGGGCTTCCAATGTACTCATTTAGTCCACGGACTGTAGTAGCAACACTGCTGATGTCTTTAAATCTCTCTAAGGTTGGATTAGTTGGTATTTTTCTTTTTTTTTTCTTTTTCTCTTTGAATATCAGTTTACTCCATTTTGACCATCGGCTACCGTTTCACACTTTGCTCAGCTCGAGGTTACTAACCCAAATGCTGGCGCAATATTATATTGCACAATCCCTGACTTTACTGCACGAAATGTTATACGCTGGATTGACTATGATCTCACATTGCTTTGACTATTTAGTTACTCGCTTGCGTCGGGATTTGGATAAGTTTTTATACAGAGGCGGTTAAATTTACATTCGAAAGGTTTACGACTTCAGTTGAATGATTGATACCTTTGGTCCAGGCCATTAGCAGCTATAATCAAATGACTGCAGCACGTGGCTCCCAATTACGTAATACTAGATGTCGTGGATAGGTGCCTTCATCCATGCGGCCGTGTTCAATTTGAAGTAGAAAAAAAAAGACGACGATCCAACAAATTCAATATCCCAATGGCTAATGTTATCCAATTTTTACTGTTTTTACGACATCCTTGATATTCCTGAATGCGATGTCCATAACCGAAACGTATAGAATAATATAGACCTACGATCAATTTCATAAAAAAACGTAATCACGTGCACTTTCGTCACAGCCCCAAAAGATAGGCTGATATTCCATTATAGGTTACCAGACACCGAACTAAGTGTAAAAAATATCTTTATTCACAATTAATCTAAAAAAATGTTATTTGTATATTTTTCATATCGGATAATATACCTCGGATATGGAAAACTGATGCTTCGTGACCTTGATAAGATCGTTTAGACTCAACGTGGGTAACATTGATGCGAGGAACATCTTGCGATAAGAATGGATCAAGGGTTTGTCAAACGATAGAGGTGTAAGGAGTGGACGAGGTACATACAAGGACAATGAAGGCAGAAATATATTAATCACCTTCGATCTGACGTCTCGCCGCGAACGACAGGACAATTAAACGTCAGTTCGCTGTTTACTCGTATTTCCAGTAATATTTATTATCGCGCGCGTAACGGCGTTAACATTTGCGCACATAGAGATAAAGAAGGCAAATTTCACGATTAGCGATTAGAACGAGCGTGGGCAGTGGCCACTCTTTTATGTTACACACAAAGAATCATAATCATAGTGACGTATCTCATGTGTCGTATACGTGAACTATACAATATTTGGCACTTGATAACAAAAAGGTTTATTTAGAAATATAATTAAATTTGATAAAATTCGATAAAATGAAACCTAGCAAAGAGAGGATTTAACAATCTAATATGTATATTTCTGTAGCAAGCTACCTTCTGTTTTATATAACTCTAGCAGTACCATTTTCATTCTCCTTTTTTCTCTGTCTCTCTCTCTCTCTCTCTCTCTCTCTCTCTCTCTCTCTCTCTCTTTGTATATCAGATGCCACTTTTCGATGATCACAAGAGCAACCATACTAGTTGGAAACGTCGAGCGATCACAGCACCTTTTCAGCTAGCAACTCGCGCTCGCGAGTGGAGAGCCACTGAGAGCCGCAGTTTGCATCGTGTTACGGCTAGTTAAGAAGCAATGCGCGACGTTGGTGGGGACCTAAGGACGTCAGAACTGAGCTGCCGGTTGCCATATGCGAGACAGCTTCGGGATTTTCGTAGCCGCTTGGTGTTGCCAGCGCTACTAGCTACTCTGGTCCTCCTGCCGATGCATGTGGAATAGTGAGAATTGTTGGTGGAGGGGGTTAAATAGTGAGGTTAGGGTTGCGGCGGCAATGGCGGTGGTAGTTTGGCCAAGTCAGGCTACAGTGAGGGTAGGTAGAATCGGCGTGATAGAGGATGGTGGGGGAACCGTGCGGATGGGTTTGAGTGGGGAGACAGAACTCCGGTGCGTGCGCGGTTACACGGAATCGGGCTGTCAGTGTCAGTTGGTTCGCCGCGGCGACTTCGTGCGCCGTTGATGTGTAACTGACTCCGCTAATTATAAGACTTGGTGCGTTATACGGTTAAACGCGAGAAAGTATTGTGGGTAAGGAATAAAACAGAAATAACTTTCGCTAGAGGGATTAGAGCGGTTAGCAGCTGCGTCATCGTCATCTTAAGGTACTCGAGGGTGAACGCGATTTAATTTATCGCAGCACCAACGCCGACGTCCGTCATCAATCGTGGGATAGCGAAAGGACGCTTCTGCTCTCGTGTACGTGAACTTTGTCATCTCGAAGAACCCAACGACTTTTGACCTGGGACAGCCAAAACTGAGGATCAACGTATTGTGATTTCGCGACACCCGCTGGCGTCACTGTGTCGCGCTTCACGCGACATCGTTCCACTCTTACGTTTCACATTTGCGAACTGTAGGAAAAGTTGCTTCTCCAAACCAGAGATAAAGGGGTTCGCGAATAAAAATATCTAGAAATAACAGTGAGACTTCGTTCCAGTGTCCCGACTTGAAGATTTGTAACAGCTCGTGCAACATGTAAGTATTATCGGAACTTTACTATCCGTAGGATAGACCATATGTTAGCACCGCTTCGTAAAGTGCAATATGTACGTACCACCGTGGATTACAACGATCATCGTCTTGTGAATAAACTGAAATTCTTAATCCGATTTTAATGAACTTTCAAGATAAAGCTAATTGGGTTACGTAATATACTCGTGATTTAGGGGATTATTTTTTTTTAATTTAAAGTATCATACATCACGTGCGGAATTTAAAGTCACGTTTTAAAGTCGTCGCGATGCCATTGAAAGTACTTGTTATTAATTCGTAATACAACTACCCGCTAGTTTCGCTCTCTTCTATGCTTCTATGCGGATTCCACTTTGTTCCTTACTCGTTCGCTCGAACGTTCGGTGCGCGCATGCGCGTTGCACGCGCTCATCGTGCTACCGCGTCTATTGTCTGTTCCCCGCGCGTTACACATTACCGCATACGGAGGATTAAGATAATGTGAAAGAGATAATATTATAGAATATTTGACATTCTGCGACTGGTTTTGTTACGCGGTTGGTTACTTGAGTTAGCTGCTGCTTTGCATCGCTCGACGTGTCCCTGACGAGTGATCGGCAAAAGGAAAGGAACCGTAACGGATTTCTTGCTCGGCATGAGAACTCCCTCTCTTAAATAACTTTGCGATTCTAATCAAGTTGCTTTTCTCTCGTACGCATATTCGTGGATTTATATTCGCGGAAATGCCGAACCAGCTCTTCGCGTGTCAAAGACAATTCTCTGCTACGACATTATACCGAGCGCATTGTATTTCGAGGATTTCTGAAGCTTAGCGAATTCGATCAAGGTCGCTATCATGGACACGAAGCTTTCCGAGAATTACCAATTCCTCACGATCGTTACCATGACTTCGTGTTTATTACTGTTGTCCGCGAACAATATATCGATGTACCGGATACCCGCTTACTCTTTTTTTTTTTTTTTTCAAAATTAGCACAGTAGTAACTGGTTTTCCGAATCATTTAAAATAAAGGAAGATCCTGTTCTATTAGAAAAATATTGAAATTAAGGGCGGAAGCAATTTATTCAGATAACATTGAACTTGTTATTGTATTCTTGAAATATATTTACAAGTCAACAGTGGGGTTGATAGATTTGACCTGTCCTTTTGACATTGTTAATCTTTTCCTATGTAATGTATTATCTTTAGCCCCCTTCTCCCTGTCTCAACACGCACGCACACGCACGCACACACACACGCACACACACACACACCTGCTACCAAACGCCTACGTTAATATTTCCAACCATATTTTTTATCTCCGTTTCTCCTACCTACGAGAACTCTCACCGTCTTTCTACCTGAATCTCTTTATACTCTTAGGAATCTCGTGGAGAAACAGGCGGCGCGGCCACAGCCCGGCACACTATTGTGAAAGTGTTTACATGGCCTTGAGAACAATTCCGCGAGCCGTTTCAACGGCGATTGACACAGTGAGAGGTTGCCGAGCGTGTGCGATAATACTATGCCCGATATCGATCTGTTTCACGCAACCGTTACGCCGTCCAATTTCACGATTGAAATTGAATGATCGTGAAATTTACACTGAAGTAGCTACACAAAACTTAAGGTGTATTATCGTCACTTCTATGTGTAGGTATTAGCTGTACGCCACTCTTGTGTCGTGTTTGTTACTTGGAACGACGATAGCACCTGTCATCGATTTCACTATGTAATTCATAAAGACGATCCTAGTGTCACGATTTACATTTTTTTCGTTATCGCTATCTTACATACTTTCTGCTTACATAATTGAAGATGATTTCACTTTTTTATGAACTTTTTCCGTCGTCAACAGAGACATTGAAAATATTTTTTTAACGTTTCAGGACCTTCTTATTATTGGTAGTATACAATTTTTCACGTTCGTGGTAGGGTTTTTATGTGGCTATATGGTTTTTTCAAAATCTTCCGAAACTGTCTTCACTCAGAAAATTGTATTATCGTGTTTAAAGTATACGGCGTTATCGTAACGAATAACATAACACTGGCTGGTATCTTTGCTCGTAATAATGCGATAATAATTATATGACGTTTTTTCACGTACCCTCGCAAAATCTGTCAACCTACTTGCTTTTCGCCAAATTCCCAGCCCCCATCCCTGAAATTTCTGACATGCACGTATGTCAGTCGAGGCAGTTGAAAAGTTTTCATAAAAAGTGTGCGATACGTTTGCCGCGGATGGTTATCAGAAAATGTTATATAATAATACTAATGAAACAGTGACAGTGAAATTATGCCCAGCGGCAATGAATCGAATACGAGCTACAGTAGATTCTTCCTACCGCTAACTTAACGATAGGATCAGCGCTTCGATCGATGACAGAGATTACAAGATTACAAATACTTTTTTATTGCTTTTGCAAACGTGATATGCGTCCCTGTACAGTCGTGTATTGAGAATATCGTTCGGCGGATTTGTGTCGGGCGGGAGTCACGAGCACGTAAATCGGTCGCATCGTCTGGAAAATGTAATGCCGATGACCCCCCGTCACTTCCGGGAGTAGAAATATCGAAGCATGACTTGCCTTGTCTTAATCGGTATCTAAATGGTGTCTAAGAAAGAACTCCACGGTAGTTGGTTGTATAGGAAGAACTTCCGAGGTAACGCAAGAGAAATTTATATTTAGCAGAATCTGGTGGCACAGGGTACTATTGTCAGTCTGTATTATAACGTATAACAGGCTACTGTAAAATTACGCAACGCTATTGTAAAGTAACATTGACGACGGAAACGATAATCGAATTTCATATCTGCGCTGGCTCATCGCTTATTTACTTTTTGAGCGAATGGGATTTGTCGGGGACTGTCGAGGTGAAGTATAATATTGTTTGCATATTGATTCGCGGAAAGAAAAGGAGAGAAGCCATATGAATGAAGATTCATCGAGTATGAAAAAATATTCTTATCGCATGAACACTTCTTAGTTATGTCATGTGTGGCTTTGTTTAATAATTATATATACTATATATGTACATGACCGCTGCTCTTATCAACCGGATGAGAGTGGTTAAACTTTGACTACTTTATAACGAACACTTCGAAACGAAAACATTCTCCTAAATCTAGTGGTTTTTCCCCCACCCGTTAACTAAAATCATTTTTGCGGTTTTATCTGTATGTATCGCGTGTCCTGTTGTTGTTACCTCACGTGCAATACGTACGTATGTTTTGGATTCGGTGAAGATATATGTATATCGGTTTTTAACCAGGGGGTAGGCGCGTGGAGTATCAGAGATGCTTTTTAAATACAAAATAAACTTATATGCTCGGGTCAAAAAACTTACTTTATGACGTCACCCAGAACTTTTGGGAGTCTTCACGAAAGTTACTAGACTCTTCTAGATAGCTTAGGACATTTAGAGCACGCGAGAATATTCGAGATGACGAGTGTAGATCGTTCGGGAATTTTCGGGAATCTTCGAGCAGGTGACGAGAGCATTCGGGAAGGCTTCGGGAAGGCTCCGAGAAATAACACTCTGAATGTGTAACTGGTGTTTGATCGATTTTGGTATTTACTTTTCTCTTTCTCGAATTCTAATTAAATAATAAAAAAAACGGGCAATCGGCCCATCGTAACTCTGAGCCCGAAGAATGCGAAATCTCGTACTGGCAATTCGAGTCATTGAGAATTGTTTTCAATGTCGTGGGGCGCGATTGTCAAATTTGTTATCGACAACTTTCTATTTTTAAAACTCGATTAGATATCGCTGGGTGCATTGCCCGGTTTACTACATAAATTATTAAGAAATTATATAACTTTTACATTCTCCCTCTGACCTCCGTTTTATTTGAAATTAACATTAGTTGTGAATTTAATTGTTTCCATCATATAGTTTACAAAGCTCCTACGAAGAGCTGCTTGACGAAGACGTAAACAATGTTTCCTTGGAACAATGGTACCAAATTTCTCATTGTATTACAAGGGACTCGATTGTTTTTGCTCGTAAACGTTCCCAGTGGCGTAGGACTCGCTGGTAACTTTCAGCACGGCCTGTTTCGTTACTGGCGCGCAGCGCCTTTTTAAACGTAACCGTCGCATCGGAATAAGCTTCCTTGACATTAAAAAATCACGCGCGCGTCTGGCGTCACCGGAACACCGTAATGCAGCTACATTTTTTCTGCTTTTCTACTCGATTTGATAATTCACGTCTTCCAATGCCTGTCTGCAAGATTCGTGGTCGAATGTCGAAATACTTTAAACGAGGTAGGACAAAGGAAAGCTCTGAGCTTCTTTAGGCCGTCCGACACCCACGTGGTTGACGCAATTCTCTAGCCGAAGAAAAATCAACTACGAAGCAACGACAGCGAGTTTTTCCATTTATTTTCTTTTTTTCTTGACTTTATCACAATACTCAGTCGCAATTCGTGAACGTTGACGTGTCTGCAGTGACTCCGAAGCGTTTTGTATTAGCAGAAATAAAAAGAATTCTGGACTTTATATCGTTCTTCTGAATCAGTGTCAGAATCATCTGCTGCAGCGTTGCAGGAAGTGTTGTCCAATTTAATTCTCGAGTCGCCCATACATGGAAAATCGTTCCCGTGGAAAGTATAAAGTTTTCTTTTTTACTGAAAATGGACAAGGGAATTGAATTTTTCATTTGAAAAAAAAAAGCGGGAACGTTAACTCTACCGGTGCGCCGCACTGCGGCCGATTCTAGCACTTGTTTTGGTAAGTTTCGCACGTTACAGGAACGACCATTTAAATACGTCTCGCACACGCCGTTTACGGTGACAATGTATAATTAATGGCTAACTCCATACGGCCGTGTTCGACTACCTTGCTGACTTTTATCTCTATGCCAATTAATCGCTATTTACCGCGAATCGGTTAGAAACCGGCAAAAACTGTGAGCACCTTTTATACTGCACTAGCACTTTTATACGATAGGCATTTTATTTTATGATCTTGCACATTTACATATAGAAAGGAATTTCTGTCGTTTCCGTTTATTAGGATTAATCGATTGAATCATTCGGCAAGCTGAGTTCACCGATTGGCTTTTAAATGAAAAACAGGACTTTGACATTTTTTTTCAATTTTTTTTCTCCTTACTCTCATAAGCAAATATCTCATTATTATAATACGCACAATATGTAGGTCAAATTGAATCGCACTGTGATTAAAATTCTTATGCATTGTTCACACTACTTGTATATGAGTCCACATGTCTGGGCACATGTTTCGAAGCAGCAGAGTTTCAACTTTCGCGAGGGTTATGGGTCACAGGAACATGTCCCGTGCCTCGTATATCATACAGCATCGGATCATATCACAAAACTATTTTTTTTTTATGAAAGTTCGTACCTAACGACGGGTTAATACCTTTTTTTTTCTTTGACCTCAAAAAATCGAACACAAACAGTCAATGATCCACTAATTATTCGCAATGAAGTAATTCTGTTTCTCTGTTAATATCGTACGATTTTTAAATTTAGCTCAAAGTGATCCCCGGTGATAATAATCATAATAGTCCAAAAAATCGGAGATTTTTTATTAAAAAATCCGTGAGTGAAATTATAATGCGACCTCGACATTAGAGCCAAAAATCTTTAAAATATACTTTAGGAAAATGAAGATATTGAAGTTTCAAGTTACTTATATAATATAGTTAGTCTTACTCGAAAAGTTTTAGTTAGTCTAATATATAAACAATAAGAATTTCATCTTACGTTGAACGTTATCACCACAAACCACCTTAAGCTACATTTTTATTTTTCATGTAACGAAGGTACAGGCGTACTTTACCTGGGAACGGTCGCGTGATTTTATTTCCCATTTGAAAAGCATTGAGTTGGGGTGTCTCGGACGACATTCCACGTGCCTACTGCCGGGTTAAAGATGACATTTGGATGGTTTTGTTAAGTCGTTTACCTTTACCAGAGACATAAAGTGTGTTGCTTGGGGTATGAAGAAGAATTTTGTACACAAGGAGCCAGCTGCCTTTTGAAGTTAAAATTTATTTGTACACAGGATACAAAGTCAATTTTTGGATATTAAATTACATCGACGGAAACGCCTCCTTTATATTCTTTATCGTGAGCGAAATTTTCGACTCAGGATATCACAATCGCACTGGAGTTCCGGTCCCTAACATTATAGCTCTATAGTAATAACGCGTGCCAATTGAGCGGTTTGTAACGCAATCAGAATATTTTCCTTGTGTTGTGGTGGACGAGGTTCCCCCCTCCAGTTTTTAAAAATAAAAATTCATATTTTTACTTTTACAATGCGAGAACAGCACATTCTGCGATTTACCCACATTCTCTTTGTTCTTTTTATTTCTTGTCCAAGTTATTGTTGTCAAGGTTATATATACAAGAGTAACGCGTTAAGGTTGGGACGCTTGGTTCTCTCTTATTTTATGGAAATAATATGCCGAGAGCAGGTGACCCATAGTATTATTAAGGCGTCGTAAGTTTTCGAAGGAACGTAGTAGTGCTCATTTTCAGTATACGTTCTTTACCTTGTATTTGTAATTTATTTTCCTAAAAAGAAACTGTCGATAATCCATTTCCCCTGAAATCCTAATTTGAAATGTCGCGCACGAATCGCATCAGTGTTTCGTGTAGCGATAACATTCTCCTGAACCTATAATAAACTCTCATAACCTATCGTTATTCTGGGCATCCGTAAACTCCATCGATGAGTCACTGGTACTCGGCGAATTTTAAAAGTATTTAGCGTCATAAGAAAAATCTAAAGAAAAGTTAATATAGTTTCAACCTTATTTTATAAAACAATTGATGGTTTATATAAAAGCTTTATGTGTTTTATAATTTTTTATTATAAAAAAAAACAGGGGATAATAGGTATAAAAGTTTGAAAATTCGTAGCTTGTTGAAAAATGGACTTGAAAAATAAAGTATGGCTATTTATAATTTAAAGGACGCTGCGTCACGTGGTAATAATGAAAATTTCGTATCATTGAAATAGAATAATTTTTTTTACAAATTGAAAGTACGCCATTTTCAAGCCGCTTCGACAGATAATAAATGAAGAAGAAAGATATTTAATTGTTATCACATCTTTTTTATTAAGAAAAGTAACCGTAAATAGATTTTTGATTAAAAAACATGAAAAATAAATAATACAAAAAAAAGTATTTACAGGCACTCTCTACAAGCACATACACGTTGTTCATCGTGAATAGGCTTTTTACATTGTACACAGCAAAATTAGTATTTTTGAGTAAAAAACAGTTTATATTGAGAAATTTATTTTTTAATAAAAATATAAAATATAACGTACAGAACAAAAATTTATTAAAAAGAATCTTGGAAGGTAATTTTTACATAGGTATCTCCCTTATCGATGAGTCACCAGTGTCCGAGAGCGATTTTAGTTGTCCCCACACTGAATGACGGCATGACTCATCCGCCTGTTCTAGGCTTCCTCCTCCACACCATCTTCTTTTTTTCATATATTTACTTAATATCCAGCTGCTTCAGTCTTATATTTATATCACAGTTCTTAAATTTTGACCGAACAAAAATGGCTGAGTCGATGGGGTTTGTCATGCATTGTTTGTAGACGTCGCCCAATAGCATGACGAAGTAAGGCTGTCGAAAGCGCAAGATATAGATTTGTACCTGAGCAAAGCAAAGATATCCAATATAGTACCATTTCGTTATGAGCAAACTCGTTATAGCAAATTTCACCACCGTTTCGCATGGCTGAGCTTTATTGCTTCCCCCGTTCAAACTGTTCCAGACGCATGTAATTCTGAAGCGGACCTCTCGTCGTAAGCGAACAAGCGATTACGTGAAATCTTACGTGTTTGTATTTACGTTCTTATAAAAGATAATTCGGCGATGCTTTTCATTCCTGCGACTATTGTGTTATGTATTGTATATACTTAATAAGCGAAAGTAAAAACAAAACTAAAATTTCTTATGTATGCCCTTTTTCATATAATATTTTAATAGGTTCATATTATTTTACAGTTTAAAAAAATGCAAAGGAAACCTACACATTACAGTAAAATTAAATGTAGAGGAATTTCAATTTTTTTTAATACCTTGCATAACACTGAACTACGATGCAACCTTTTCTTCCCAAGCTTTCTTTTTGGTGTTTTTGCTTATAACGAAAAGTGGCGATGCTTACGGACAACCAGTCAGTTCAAGCGCGAATTCCGAGCTCGCCGCAGTTGGTGGGTGGGAAGGGGGTAGGGGGGGGAGAGGGGACACTCGACCGACGAATTTCTTAGAATCCTATTTCCCCAACTGCCCTAACACTCGGTCGTAACGACGAGGTACGACTGTAATAATAACCTTATTCTTCCATTGCACAAACTCGAGCCCGGATGTAAATTCTTTAACGGTTTTCGCTTTACGTATGCATCTTTGTGAACGTAACAATATAATTACTTTTAAATTTAATGAATTTTACATAATACACATATCTTCCGCATTGCCACGTAAGCTTGAAAACACAACGTACGCGATCATTTAACCACCGTGCATTAAAGTGTTGACAGTTGTCAAAGTCAAATTAAACTTGGATTAAGTAATTTATAGACATTGAATTAAGCTTGGGATTAAAGTAAAGAACGTAATGGTCAAACGGGGAATGAGGTGGATTCGTCAAAGACGAACCGAGAGTTCTGCACTGTTATTATTATATTAATTTATTACGGCTCGATCCTCAGGATCTTTTGCTGTACTGTTACTGTTGATGGAATACAAGAAGCGATTGTTTGACGCTTAGCGAAGCCATAGTTTGAATACATCAACTTTCTCCAGAGTCACCCGTTTGAAGTGTAATGCGACAAGGTCAGGGCAGGAAGGTTACTCACAATGGCGTAATAACAAATCTCTTTGTCCAAAACACAATTAGATTACTGGAATGTTTCTCTTGCGTCATGGGACTCGGTATAAACGTACGAGGATAGCAAACAGCAGATAAGGATTTCAAGAAGATAATTATAGTGACGTAATTAGGGCTCGATCAAGGTAACAGTGGGTGGAAGGTGGTTCTACAATTGTTTTCAGGTAAACATAGTGTTATCAGATTACATTACACGTATGCAGCTTTCAATCAGAAGGTAATGGCAGGCGGATGGACATATTGGCAAGCACTCTGGAATTCAAGGTCTCCCCTAAAGTGGTTAGTCACTGAGTTTATTAGGTCTGACGGGAAAAATATTTTTTCCGTAACGCCAGAGATTTTCGAGATACATATATACAGGATGAGTCGTTTAACTTGGCACAATCGAAAATCTCGGAAAGGAAGCATTTTGGAAAAAAAAATGTTCGAACAAATTTCGTTTGGTTTCGAGGGAGGGGGGGGAGGTGCTATGCCGTTGTTTTTTAATCGCGGCGGTTTTCAAGGTCTTTCGAAGGTCAACTTGGCTTTTTTAAATGGGAACCTATATTTTTTATTGCAGATTGTTATGCTGTACCAATAACCAATTAACTTTTGTCTGAAACATTTTTCAATAAGACCAATATTTTCAACAAGAGAAAAAAAAATTAACTGAGGCTCTTTTCTAGCTTAAGGGAGTTTGAAAATGTATTGATGTTGAAGAATACCATTTTAAACACTTATTATTTGGCAATATTAACAATAAATAGGTTATTTACGCAAGGAAAAAAAACATTAATTAACTTTTTTCTTCTCTTCCGATTTTCGTATCTGTAAACTCGCTATAGTTATTAATAATCCCGGGGTTTACGCTTGATATTGAAATAACATTGAAAATACTGGTCCTAATAAAAAATGTTTGAGACAAAAGTCAATTGGTTATTTGTACAGCATAACAATCTGCAATAATAAATACAGGTTCCCATTTAAATAAACAAATTTGACTTTGGACAAACCTTGAAAACCGCAGCGAATAAAAAATAACGGCACAGCACCCCCCCCCCGCCCCCTCCCTAGAAACCAAACGAAATTTGTTCGAACAATTTTTTTCGTAAAATGCTTCCTTTCCGAGATATTCGTTTGTGCCAAGTTAAACGAATCACCCTGTATATACACGTATATATCGCGTACAAATAGATTGGCTATAGCTTTTGTGGCTTAGAGAAGGATGTTCCAGCTTGACTTGACAATCTGATTCAAACGCTTCGTCGAGTGTAGTAATCCCGAAATAGAAATCAGAGTCATAACGTTCATAATTATATTAAGAAAATCTTATTCACAATTCATTGAAGTTACCACATGATGTAAATATAGATATATAACTACGTTAATATATTGTACCATGCTGTCAATAATAACGTTTCCAGTGTCAAACTGTACGTAAACCCTGAAATATTTAACTAGTGTGTTTTCTTACCTTTCAAATTTTGTAATTTCTACTTTACCGACAATGAGATACAAATCTGACATCTATCGCGTCGCAATAATAGAGAGCTTTACGGTAGTCATATGAGTTTAAAATTTTTGTAAATTTTTATGCATTAAATGATATTGGTTGGCTGTTATTTGTTTTACGGCATGTGTCTTTAATTCCGAGAAACATTGATATTCATGAATTTGCAAAAACATTAACTAATTAACATTCATTTCCGAGAAGGTACGTTTCTGTTGAGTTATTTCCAGGAATACTCCATATTTCTTTTACCGATTTTAATGGATTTTAATGAGGCACGGCTCATTCCGTTTCCTAAATAATCCTTTAAAAATTGATCGTCTCGATACTTGATTCTGTTAACCGTTTTAAAATTGGCCTGTTGTTTACTCAGCGAAAGAATGTCTTCGTAAATAAACGGTTAAAATTACGGTTAACACGATCCAATATCTAGCTAATAGAATTAGTAGAGGATTATTTAAGAAACAGACTGAGTCATGCCTTATTAAAATCGTCAAGAAATTATAAAGAATTATTCTTGTAAAAAGTTTGAGAAAAATGAAATACTTGGAAAATTGCCATTAATCCGGTAATGCTGTAGTAACTTCATCGCTACGAACGTTTCTCCGAGTTATGGGCACATGTTGTAATACAAATCACACTTCGATGCGTCAATTAATCCGTAATACACTGTGAATATGGTAAAAAAATATTTAGCACTGATTTTACTGATGCAAAACGCTTCAAAATCCTCGATCGATCAACATGATTTTGTTAATGCATGCCAACATCGGCGTCGTATCTAAAATATCGATCGTTCTACAAAATATGCAGATAACCATATTACGTTTTATAACATTATGTAATATTAAATTTCCAATGAAAACGTCACGCCCACAGATAGTTATCTAGAAAGACGCAGCCGCGTACCCTGTCCTGTTTGTTTACGTTCGAGCACGTAACGCGCCCAAGCCCTGCGCCACTGCGGTTAGTCCTTTATGCGACACGTACAGTACAGTACAAAAATCTAGTGAAGCTTGTATCAAGAAACATCTACATACAGTATATAACAAATTTTATTACACTTTGTGCATGCCACTGTACAGAGAAATGCGCGTCGATAAAAATCTTAATACGCGTGATACGTGAAAACACGATATTTGAGGGAGAACACGGATTCGGTGGTCCCTCAGTTTGACTATTGGGTTTTTATCTATGGACCAAAAAGAAGTGATTTTCAAGATTAAAAAAAAGTCAACTTTGCCTTAGTTTAAGAGATACGAACCCTTTTAGATGTTCTTTTTAGAATCTCTTATTTTGAACCGAAACCGAGGCACATCGAATATAACCATAAACACGCGGCTAGAATAACGACAATGAAAAAATAATCGATGTGTGCGCGGGCGTATTATTATTATTCTTGTGTTGTCATCGTGGGTTTAGCGTTTAAGTAATTCGATGTATCATATCCATATCGCCCGTATTTCCAATTAACTCTAGAGGGGCCGCGTATCTCTTAAACAAAGATAAAATCGACTTTTTTCTACTCTTGAAAATCACTTTTTTTAGTCCATAGCTGAAAACCCAATAATAAAATTGAGGGGCTACGGAAATCGTACTCTTGCCGATGTTTGTTATTACGTCCGGCTAGTTTCAAGGTTCGTATACATATATTACATACGGCGGTTACGTGCACATCGACACGTTGAAACAAGAAACACGCGATCGCATCCATCTGCGAAACAGTCTACTACGTCTGTCACAATAACAACCGGCAAGGTTCAGCCTAACAACGCGGGATAACCTCACGAGTTGGAGCAACGTCCTCCTGCTGCCTACTGACGTCATGGATCGAAGTCCGAGGAGCTTCCACCATTTCGCCACCAGGACCTGTTGCAGATATTAGCATGAAGCTTGTGTACTTTTTATTTCCACGTTTATCGGTCAACTGGGTTTTCTTAGCTATTCGAGTCGTAGCCTCCTCGTCTCTCTTTCTAAAGTCACACAATACTCCCCCCCAGTACACTTAACTCTCTTGGCATTCTGTTTACTTATCTCGCCGAACGTCAGTCTCTTCTGGCTTATCCCCACCAAGTGTTAACCGTGTTGTTTATGTTCCGGGCTGAAACGCCGCTCGCCCGGTGTACGTGCGCGACGGGGCCACACGGTCCGGAAGGTTAGGACAGGTTGTTGCGCTAGGTTAGACGTGGCTGCGTAGTCCCCCTTCCCTTGCATTCGTTCTCCATGTCTATATACACACGAGAGAGAGAGAGAGAGAGAGAGAGAGAGAGAGAGAGAGACGGGATCACACAGTGCACGGGACGAACGACACGGCAAAAGCGCTTCAGGGTCTCCGTTTCACAATGGGCTGCATCTCGCTCTGGTCCACTTGCAACGAATATACTCTCTCTTCGTCTTACTACCGTAGGAACGTTCGTCTGTGTCGGGTTCGCTCTTTTTCCGTTCTATCCCTTTTACGGGCTGCATAGGCACCTTTCGGTAATTAAACAGTGACCTTCTTACCCCAATCAGTCGATCCCGATAACTCTTATCGGTCTGGATCTCTCTCTCTCTACTTGCGAGGTAATCTTGAAGAGTTTCAAAAGCAGCGTGGGCGAGACTGTAATGGCGGCGGTACGATTTACAGCGGAGAAAGGAGCCTTGAGTTAGTTGCACTCTCGCTGCGCTCTCGGATCGAATGCCACAAGTGTTCCTGGCGAAGCTTGCAATTCACTCGTGTGCTCTCTACAAGTTGTTGATAAGCCTAGTTGCAGTGGCGAAGTGGCTCTAGAGCGGGACACTTGCGTACTCGTAACAAGTTGCGCAGGCACGAAGAGCACTCGCTTGTGTATCCAAGTAGTCTTCGGCCTCGAGTTACTAATTACGAAGGGACGTAGCCGAGCGTGTTTTTCTCCTCGTGCGGGTCTTGTTGTAGGGGTCGCCACTGTTTCGACTCTATCTTGCTCGTGGATGATATCTCTTTGACTCACGACTGTCCGTCTGCCTCTAGGTAGATTCACACGGGGAGCTTTGCGTTTCGTTCTATAACTTTTTGCGTTACTGAACGGAACTACAGTCGAGGAAGCGAACTCTTAGGACGATTTGCCGTAGCAATTCAGTCGCGACGTTACTGAATAATAGGATGCGATAGGTTAGGTTGGTACACGAAGAACATCGAGCGCAAACGCTGGAGAGACGTCACCACGTAGTCGTCCGATGGGCTTTTCGGAGAAACCCGCTATCGTCTATCAGCGTCTTCGTTCTTTCTTCGTTCAATAATAATTTTATTTTATTTCCACGTATTTTATGTCCACGTATCGAGCGGAGTTGTTCCTTTCGAAGAGCGAAGGATTTTTTGTATTTCTACGATAGAATCCCAGGAAGCTCGGAGGGTTGGTATTTCATTAATGGAACATACCGACGACAGTAAGGGCACCGAGAGAAGTTCAAGTGGTCATCGTTAATCTTTACGCTTCCGTGTGTGTCATAAATTGCGAAATATTTATCGCCTGTATCTGTTACGTCGTCTTTTAAATATTCGGTGAAATAATTCAATTCAAAGTATTTCTTCTGATTCTTGAAACGAGGGAGAAAGATGTTCATCTCTTTTCGCATCCCCCCCTCCTGTCATTCGCGTTACGCAAGATACTCGTGTGCGCGCGCACGCGATAATATTATTTAAATGAAGGCGATGTTGTCACGGTTTCCCAGAAGTGTTCCGTTTATATGTACACATAGATACACTCGGTCAGTCGGTCGGTAGTCAAGCAATCCGTAAACACGAACGACCAACTATAGACGAACGACATGTGCACATACCACGAGAAGACTATATTTCCATATTTCCGATTTCACGCCACTACGTCAGCACCACTGGTTTACCTGTTGCGCGTTCACTCGTAACCCTCCTGTCCTCTCGTTTGCCTGCTTCAATCGCCTATACCAGATCCATCAGTTTCGTACTTTTCTTCCGCTTCTCCACTTAACCTTTACTCCGTACCGTACACAAAAGTTACACCGAGCCTGTATCCGGTTTCTCTGGCCGCTACTTCGTCCTCACTCTCTTGCTTCGTAAAGTATCAAATGCGTCACAATAGCAATCTGCCAGACCGAATAGTACAAATTAAACGTTAACGTCATGACCAATCGGGAAAACCCTTGTTGCTCTCCATACTAATTTTTTCTAGTATAAATTTTAAATGACAATCCGATCGCAAGTAGTACTCAAGGAATACCCCAATTTTTAGCCACATCCGGGAGGATCGATCAGCCTTCAGGAAAAACCCGTTCGTATCTTTATGACGTGTATCGAAGATGAACATTTAACGAGGATCATCAGGTTGTACAAAATTGTTGGTTATTTTATGTAACACCCTATATTACCGTGTATACACGTAATCTCATACGTATCCGTATACCTACTGCAAAACTACTTGCGGCGAATCTGTAGACTCTTGCGCATCTACGTCATCGCTTCCCCTGGCCATACTTCGTGAAGATCGTCTCTATAGCCTTTTTCTCTTGTCTTTATATCTATGTATATGCTCTTATCCTTCTCCACCTAAAGGCTACGTGCGATTTTACCTCGAGGTCTATCCGAACCCTCCCTTGGCTCTCCTCCACCCTCTTCCACGAATCTTCTCAAATCCTCCCACGGCCTCGAGAATACGAATGAGGGCTGGAAGGGAGGGTGCCTCGTGCTTGTTTCTTCACCCCCCCCCCCCCCTCTTCCCAATCCCCGTCGCTCTCGTCTCCCTCGTTCTAATCTCCTATTTTCCTACTCCCTCGTTTAAACTTCACGACCGAAGATCCGCATTAACCCACCTTGCGAAATTACTACATTGGATTTTCAGTGTTATCGCATTGCGTCTGTTCGACTCAGGTGTGATTTCGCGATTAAACGCGTAGGCTGCGAATTGCTGATAACGGCCAATAAGTATTTTCAAAGGTTAACCGTTATCCATTGTAACGACTGTTGTTTTTTTTTCCTTTTATTACTTCCGTTGAACCTCATTTATCCATAGACGATCTTTGACTCGCTGAACTGTCGCTTATTTGTGGAATTAATTGTGTTTTTGGTTCGAAAATTTGTAAGGGTGGTTTTTTTATTTGCATATTACTCTTACCCTTCGTTCTCGTGCTCGACAGATTAGGATGACTTTTAGACGTATACGCTTAACGCGAACTGACTATCTTCACGTGACCTCTGAACTAATCAATTCGCTCGAAAAATACATACTTCGCTCCGTAGACACGTGTATTATGTAGATTTGAAAGGATCGGTAAGAATCGAGTATACTCGGTGCCTCGAAACAGGCAGAAATATCTGTGCCGATCAGTTGCACCGAACGAAGTCGTTTTTGTTCCGTTTTCTTTTGGCCTGTGGAAAAATGCGGCGACGCGACACGTCACGCACGCGGCCATTAACGCTGTGACGATCCTACGAGATTTCTGTTACGCCTCTAGTCTCTTCTTGGCGTAACTTTTCTTCGTAATTAGCACGCTTTACTCACTCGAAACGAAACGTCAATTTTAGGTCTGCTAATGATAAACGCAACGAAGTTTGGGCAGCGACTGTTCCAAAGACATGGCATCTTCTCGAATTGTCACCCAGGGTTGTAAATTCTTGCAACTGTCGTCAGTGTTGAACAGTGCACTTTTCAGTGTGCTCCGATATATGGTGCGTTAGAATTAACTACGGACTGATACATACAATTATTATTTACTTGTCAGTTTCAACGGGGCGATGCGTCATAAGATTTGCAATAACGCTTGTAGAGTTCTTTCAAGACGGTTCAAATAATGACAATTTGCTATTGGCGACCGACTATCAATTAGCGATTCCGGTTTCTACTACACCTATAGAAATTTATGGTTTGGACCAACAGAGCAGTTTTTTTGTTTTTGGGGACAAGAATAAAGTTTTAGTGAGAATCGTAACAGTGTAGTAAGATTAACGAAGTAAATTGGCAAGATTTGCCATCGCAATGGAAAAATATGAACTGGACTGTCGTTCTTGGTACTGGAATTCGCCGTTGTCCAAAGACCAAAACATTTTTCTAAAAATCAATTTTTGCTTATGGATCTTAATGACGTTTCCCATGTTTTGGTATACATGAGAGCACGAAGTATACGGAAAATAAGTGTAAAAGTAATGGGTGTCTCTTTGTAACGAGTCCATAATTATCTCTGGGCCCTGTTTCATCTCTTTTTAGAAGTATAACATCTCCTGTTTGGTCCATCTTCTGAAAACTGTTTTTCACCGTTTATCCAAATGGTTGATTGCTACGTTTTTTCTTTTCGTTTTTTTTTAAAATTTATCGGCTCTTTTTATCCGTATCTTTATTAGATTTATCTAGTCTTTCTCTTTTTTTTTACCACGTTATTTTTTTCCTTCGCCTCTTCAGTCTTGGAATATTCATGCAACTCGTAAATAAAAAGTATATTCGCGTATGACGCCAGGGACTGCATAATTGAAAAGTTAGTTGGTCAAAGCATTGATAAGGCGATATGTAGTTCCGGTGCCTTTTGCATTTTTCTATATTTTTTTTTCACTCGTCATCCTGCCTATGGGTGTCGATAATTTTTTGGAAGTCGATAGTAATAAACTCGTATCGATCCTTAAATCGATCGTCACCGTTTCTTAGGGATGTCGAAGGATATTTTTCATTAGATGTCACGATGCAAAAGATTCAAAGTCAGGGTCATCGCAATCTCTCACTGACGATGCTAAACTGCATATTTTGCATCTAATAAACACACGCGAATTATCAGCTCGGAGAATCGTGTTCGTTGCTTTTTCTTTCTTATACGCGAAAAAAAAAATATAAAAGCTTTGCGAAAGCTTCTCGTCGACAAGACTAGTCTTTCACTTGAATGGTTTCGTTTCGTGTATATCTGACGCACCGATCATCCAAAGACTCCGTTACTTTGGTTCCGTAGCCGTATAAAGCTAATTTGTTAAGAAAAAAATTTGCATCACGGACGAATCGCCGATTAAGGATATAGGAAATAGATTTTTCAGTAGCTACTGGCAACCAGTCAGTTGCAATTGTTTTTTGTGCAAATTTTTTTTCATTGTTTGTTGCTGCACGTGTGACTGACTTGTGGGTCAATTTCTTGCGGTGACCTTTGACTGTCCGTCGGAGAGCGAGTGAGACGCCTTTTGGTAACGTCACAGCGACGTTTCACTACGGAGGAGTATATCTATTATCTGTATTGCAGCTTGTTTATGCGATTTCGAATGGACCCAAGACTGTTATCGCTAATCTCGATTCGCCTAGTTTCGAGCCAATCGCGCGCACGACAATGACAATTTTTTCTTTTTGCGTTCCGGATGTGACACATATATCATTGGCGATAAAATATACGTGTACATTGACGTCGGTCGTACATATGACTTTTTAAAAATCTTCGTTCAGTACAAACATTGCGATATGAGTTTATGTATGATATATTTTTATAAAATGCAAATATTCATGTCGCAATTAATAATGACTTTAGAATTGACGCGCTACTCTGAAAAAATTGTACACGCGTGTTTTCAATATTTCCGGAAATGCAAAATTTACTCCGGAAGATGTTAGTGAAAAGTATTTTTTTTATTTCCGTTATAAGTACCGGACATTCGTTCTCTGCCATCTGCTGCATTCCCTGCGTAGGCATCTATACAGCGACGAGGTTAAATTCTACAAATTGCGTTTGACAAGTACAAAAGTACGTTGGGCACGTACGAACGTATCGTTACCTGTTCGTAAAATGGCAAAAGTGACCACGTGATGCTTTACGCGGCAAGTAAATTGTTGTCAATGCTAAAAAAATCTAGCAATCTCATCGTGAGTTCGCTTAGACCGTTGTCCCTGCAAAATTATGGTTTTCCTCTTTCCGTCCGGTCGCCGCGGCGCTGCGGTCGTTTTTGCACGGAGGCGCATTAAGCTCCCCACTTCCATCGTGTTATACGCTAATATAATAGGAAGGAGGAAGCGGGACAGGAGAAAACAAACATCGACAGCACGAGTGTAGATTATCTCGGAAGAAGCGCTATATTCAATACGTTTTTTGAGCTATGAATACGGCGGAAACTGGAGAATCGAACAATAAGCGATGCTAGCCAAGCGTGAACGAGTCTAAAAATACACTGACTTTTAACGTATAGGACATATACGAGAGCTCTCGAAGTGTAAGGAAGAGCCATGGGGATTTAAGACAACCGCGTCAGCCTGACGACGCTCTTTTTTTTCGATTTCTTTCGATTCTCATTGGAAACGTCGTAGCTGATTTACGTTCGTGGAGGCGGACGGCGAAGCCCGCAAGGGTTCACCTCGGCAAGGTCGAAGCGTTTCCTGTAGAGCGAAGCGCCTTTAGGGTTTCTCAATGTTCGTTCTCTCTTCCTCTATCTTTCTAGCTATCTCTATTACGTCCTTCCTTTACCCCTCTCTCTCTCTCTCTTCGTCTTCCGCTTAGCATTCGTTTTCCCTATCTCTCAGCACCACCACGTCTACCTACGAGTGTCCAGAGATTGGCATACGTTTCGTGAATATTACGTGTATAGGGTTAATACCTCCAGCTTATTAACCTCGGAATCCAGGGTAATTACAAGTCGCTTTGTTACGGCACTGAGTCGCCATGAGGCAACCGTGGCGGGGGCGGGAGGGGTATTCAAGGAAGTAGGGTGGGGATACGACTCGTGTCAGCGGAAACGTAAAGCCCAATCGTAACGACGAACACTGTGTGCCGACGACAATAGACCGTGACACAAGTAGTGCGAATAAAACAAAAGAGTGAGCGTATCAGAGAGATTGGAGTTACGTGTTGTTATTGTGTCTTTGGTGGGAATACGATAGCGGACGTTAGCCTCGAATTTCTATGACGCGTCAACGACGCCGATTCTACTGTTTGATGAGGACTTCCGGTTTTTCGTACCGACAACGTCTCAGGCGATCAACGTAACATACGCGCTTGTTATTCAATGTATATATTAAATCTTTGATGAAAACACGTTTTGGTCGTCTACGCGTTCTTCGAAATGATACGCGTACGGGAGAGAGAGAGAGAGAGAGA
>JAYRCB010000052.1:370334-416457 GCA_036026315.1 Trachelus stipa
CTTTGATGAAAACACGTTTTGGTCGTCTACGCGTTCTTCGAAATGATACGCGTACGGGAGAGAGAGAGAGAGAGAGAAAGAGAGGAAAGAAACAAGACGCGATCTATTATTAGAACGAATTATGCGAATTATTTTAATAAGGCGGACTCGATGGCGCCGCTGGCTATACGCTCGGATTTACGCTTAGTTACGTGGAATCTTGACGATGCCTAGACGATGCGGGATATGGAGCAGGATTTCATGTTCGGTTGACGTAGTCGAGCTCAGCCAAGATCAATGACCACTGACGTCAGACTCCCGAACGCGATTTCGACGCGCCGTCGCTATAGACGTCGGTTGCGCCCACACACCCACACGTTCATCCGTATGCTTAAAAACTCTTCTTTTGAATGTAGAGTGCTCAGAGATGCCGCTAGATGGATCCCCATCGACATACCCATTCATGTTGTTGCGTCTCTAGGCCCCCGATCAATATCAATTATCGGTGACGTAAATGATGCTTTTTTAATGACAGAAACGTCGTGACCGTCGACCCACATTGCCGTACGTTACATCGGTCTAGTTTCCTATCTAGTTTTATCGTTTGTATATTTTCCTTATCTTCGTGGCGAATCACGTACGTGTAATAAATATATAAATGCATGTTCTCTGATTACACAGCGTTATATCATGAATGCGATGGGCGGTCCTAACATCGTGACTGGATCGTTCGCTAAAACGAAGAAATAACGAGAAAAAATGACTCGGTCACGTTCGGATCAGGATGTCGCAAATCAGCGCGCAAACTTTGTAGAATCGTCAGATGCGCATGTAGACAACTACCGGACTACCTGACTGAAGTCGCCAGGTCACCTATCTCTCGGCGTAGTCACGGTACCCGGGTGCAACGACCCACCCAGTTAACTGGGACATCTACGTCGTACAGAACTCTTTCCCGTAAGGCGATGACCTCCTTTTTCAAAGAGCTACTGCGTTGCGAACGCCGAATATTCATTTCGTTTTCACTGGGGACACACTCATGCCGCATTGTGGACTGCGTGCGCGTCCTCATTATTCTTGGGCGACGGTTCGCTTTCGTTCGCTATGAATGAGCCTTTACTTATAGCACCCCGTTAAAGTTTCTTCACCTTCTAGTCAGCTGATCCCCAAGATACGTAGACACAGAGGAGGAAAGTTTCGCGATATCATCCTGATCGCAGCAGAATCGTCTTGCCCGGCACTTTGTATAATTTGGTTCAGGCTCCGTCGTCTCTTAGGTAGGTCCTAAGGACGTAGTCGTCATGGCGACGGAAGATGGTTGCCTGGGAACAGGCCTTCTTACCTTCCTACCCTTTTCCACTGGGTCGTTAAATATATTTCATGTGCCCGTCCTTTGTCGTCGCGACGCCGACCCTGAATCCTTCACGGAAAGTTCGTAAGGCTTCGAATAGTTTGTTACTTCTCAAGGAACACTAGATTACATTATTGTCTTATGGGTTAGGGTATCCAGAGGTCTTCTTATAGTCGGTACACAACCATTTGTACCTGATTCTATTCTAATGTCACAGTATGTGGGAGCTACGGATCGAACCTGAGATAATAAATGCTGAACGACCTCGAGGATTCAAACGCTTTCCCGGATAGTGTAAGCAGCATATGTAGGTCGTCGAATGACGACGTAGATACACTGTGGTGCATCTGCGACAAGCAGCCCCTATTAAATTTTTTAGCATGTCCATGTGCCATTAATCATTTACCGATCACCTTGCACTACCATCTACAGCCAAGTGTACAATCAATCGGGGAATAGTGTCACCTATAAAGCATTTTTATTCACTGAATCTCACATAGAGATTCACTCTCTTTCCGTTCTCTTATTGTCTCTCCGATACTTTTGTTCCTTTGGCATGCTCCAGCGAATGACGTAACAGTCTAAGTGCTTGGAAATGGCAGACGATCCTACCTTGGAATGTTACTGGTCAAAAACTTTTCCCTCCTTGAACTTTTCTTCGTTACGCGAAATCACGATAGCCCCATTTCATTAGGATGTTAAGCAAAAATGAGGTCATTTACGTTACGATAGTCCCAAAATCCAACCGATTATAATAAACAGCCTATATATAGGAGGAGAGAGTGATTAGAAAAAAAGGTCATAAACCCCAAAAGGCGACCCCCTCTCGATACCACCAATACATAACCTCGTTTAGCCCCTGTACATAGGCATGGTAGTATATAAAACAAAATTAGTCGATAATCAACAGTAATCAGTGTGTGTTAAATTAAAGTAAAAATATACATAAGTAAAAGTACAATGACAGGTTCGTGCGGCTTTTAGCGATATTGAACGTACATTCGAATATATTGAACAATAAGGAAGTACAGGAGTTATATGGTAAAGACTGTTGAACGTAGATAGGTCGTGGGCGTATATGGGTGATGGGGGTCCAGAGGAAATTGTAGATGGGATTTAGAGGGTGGGAAGGAGGAAGATAATATATGATATATCGCTGATCCTCTGTGGAAACATAACAAGTGGCTGACGATCAGTGCGCATGCTCGGCCTTTACCTACCGCCTCCGCATTCACCCTACGCCTCCGCGTTCATTCAAACGCCCCCGCTAAGGTACTGGCGGAGCGATGACGTCATAGAAAGTGCTGGAGCGTTCTAGCACATGCACGACTGCACGGTGGATACGTATATATCTTGGATGGTTGGGGATCGGTGCTTTTGTGTGTGCGCCTTCCGTCGAGTGTGGTGGCGCAGCTGTTGGCCTAGGCGCCTTTCACTCATCGAGCTCAGTTCATCGTTGTCCCGCGTCCACGACGCATCGTAACGATTCGCAGCTACGGGAGTGAAATACGAAAGGAATATATTCCGAGATACATAGCTGAGAGAAACTTTGTGGTTGGGTGTTCGATTGTTTCATCGTGACGACGTGTAACGGTATTTCAGTGTGTTTTTCGTACTGCCGGTGGTCTGCCTGTTACTCCGCCGCGTCCATTTCTGTCAAGATTGACAGTTGACCGGGCTGTGAATTTAATACTTGTTATTCGAGTTTTCGTTCTTTCACGAAAACTTTGTGCTCCTTGTTCGCGTTTGTTCTCCCTCGCGAGATGATTTCATAAGTGAAAGTTATTTACATAGTTTGTCGGATTGCGCAAGTACCAAGCTCACAGACAGCTACGTTTTAAACGGTTATTTATTAGAGGCGAAGTTACACAGTGAGAAGAGAGTGGTTCTCTGTGGACGGAGCACAAGGTACCTAGTTACGCTGAGAGAATGATTTAAATTTGTTGATACGTACATGTAACGCGTAATGCTTACATGGCAAGGAAATTGGGAAAAATGAGATAAATTTCGGTGAATGTGTCTTCCGAGTGTAATTTCACGATCGATTCCTATTCGGTGCATTCTAATAAGTTTATTTTTGGTGATTGTGTGTTACAGTGTGGCTCCCTGGAGATTGGCGAGGAACGCCAACGTCGGGTCACTATGATGGAGTCCCTCTGTCAGCTGAATAACAACAACAACAACAGTGTTAACAACAATAACACAAGCGGAAGTAATAAAAGCAGTAGCAACAACAACAATAACAAGAATAACAGCAGCAGTAGTAATGGGATCAATGGAGGTATCGGAAGCGTGGGCGGCGGTGGGGATGGCGGCGGCGGCGGTGACGGCGGCGGCGGCGGCGGCGTCGTTGTAGGAAGTGGTAACAACAACCCCGAGTGCCAGGATCCACAGCAGCGTCTCGCGGTGCTGAGCTTCGAGCAAGTCCGTCGTCTGAACGATGTAATGAACGAGGTAGTGAGCATCCATGGAAGAGGGAACTTTCCCACTCTGGAGGTTCGGCTGCGTGATCTCGTGACCGTAGTGCGCAGCAAACTGGAAGCCGAGCCGAGCAGCGGGGGAGCGGGGATGAAGGTGCGCGACATTCGCCTTAATGGGGGCGCCGCGTCTCACGTACTAGCGACCGAGTCCCAGCCGTACAACGACCTGGACCTGATCTTCGCCGTGGAGCTGTCGAGTGGACGAAACTACGACAAAGTGAAGGCCGCAGTGCTTGGATCGCTGTTCGATCTGTTACCAGAGGGCGTAAGTCGCAAGCGCATCACCACCTGCAGCCTCAAGGAGGCCTACGTGAGCAAGATGGTGAAAGTGAACAACGACGGAGATCGCTGGTCCCTCATCTCCTTGGGTAACTCCCGGGGTCATCGGAACGTCGAGCTCAAGTTCGTCGACACGATGAGAAGACAATTCGAGTTCTCCGTCGACTCCTTCCAGATCGTCCTTGACTCTCTCTTGCTCTTCTACGAGTGCAGCAAACTGCCCATCGACGAGAACTTTTATCCGACCGTCGTTGGCGAGTCGGTTTACGGCGACTTCCAGGAGGCTCTCTACCATCTCCACAAGAAGCTCATCAGCACAAGGCATCCAGAGGAGATTCGAGGTGGCGGACTCCTGAAGTACTGCAATCTCCTCGTCAAGATGTATAAACCGTCCCAGCCGGACTACATAAAAACCCTGGAGCGATACATGTGCTCAAGATTCTTCATAGACTTTCCGGACATAGGGCAGCAGCGCGCCAAGCTCGAGAACTACCTGTGGAATCATTTTGTCGGTCCCGAGGAGGAGGCGCTAAAGTATCAGTACCTGATGCTCCTGCACAGCGTCGTCGAGGAGTCGACGGTCTGCCTGATGGGCCACGAACGACGACAGACCTTAGCCCTGATCGAGAACCTGGCCTATCAAGTCCTCTGTCAAGAGCAGCAACAACGGCTAACGAATCATCAGGCCCCATCAGGCCCACCTCCAACCACCTACGTATACGCCAACGGCTACTACTACACACCCGTGATACCTACCGCGTGCTACACGTGCACCTGCAACTCATCCTGGATGGCGTGCTCATCGTGATGCGACACCTATCGTGGCCACCACCACGATGGCTCTACCTTGTTTTATTGCGCGACCTCATCGTCGTCATCGGCCCTGTACTCTAATAATCGCAATTGCGGCGATCAACTCTCTAAGGAATTATAGTTGACACCTTAAAGGACACTCCTCGTCCTCTATCAATCATGGTTTTCCCTACGACCCTTAGTACCTAATCTCTACGACCCTCGACCACCACCCCATCTATACTTGGCAATCGACATCGACACTTCATTATCCAGCATCACTAAGTTTTATCCCACTCCTTCATTCTTCGTATACTCAAAGTTTATACGCAGAAAAGTAATCAAGCGGTAAAGTAAGCCAACTAAACGTGAAATGTTAAAGAATAATGTAGTGTAGATGCTCTTGCGTGCGAGAGATAACGTGAGTGAGAGTGTATGTGTGTAAGAGAGAGAAAGAGAGAGGGGGGGGAGAGAGAGAGAGAAGGAAGATGAAGATGAAGATGGTACGGGAGGAAGTATAGGATATACTAGGGCGTAAATCGGGAGAGCTTTGTGGAGTAAGTTAGATTATAGTAGGGTATATTTGAATACGGATACGAATGATACAGGAGTTGTGTATAATTATTAGAGAATTTAGAATTCGTAACGGAGAAAAAGGGATATTTGGCCTAAAAATGGTGCAGACTACGGGGGATGAGTGTGATGAAGAAACGAGCATGCGCGCAACATATATAGATATATAGAGAGCGCTAGAGAACTGTTGCTTATATTGTATCGTCGTATCTTAAAGAGAAAAGACACGTTAAATTACTTGCTACGTTTTAGAAGAGTTCTCGTGTTTATAAGTGTTTACATCGTTCGATCGACTTGAATATGTAGGAAGAACGTCGAGAATTTAAAGGAATGATTTATCGAGGATTTTGAAAGGGGCGAGATAGATTTGCCGGAGTCGAGGGGAACAGTTTTCAAGAAAGACAAAGGAGCGCAAAAGTAGCGGTAGAAAAACGCAAATAATGTAAAATGATACCCAAAAAAGTGCTGTGCCTAAACCTAATTACGAAATGGAATGAAAGAACAAAACTCAGTGTCCGACGTTAACCGGAGGGAAACCAAAAAAAAGCTAAAAAATGAAAACAAAAAAGAAGTATATACATGATTAACGAAACCCGACCAAAGTGTCCGCGTGGTTTCGAACCTCCGTTGTTCAATTTTTTTTTTTGATGGACACTCAAAAATCTTTCGTAGTCATTCCGACGAATGATAACATGGAAGAATACGATTGTTGGGACGATTGAGCGAAAAGCGATGCAGGAGTGCTTGGATAATGAAATGAGAAAAAATGAGAAAAGTGATATAATAGAGTGGGTGAGTAAGAAGTGTTGACAAAGTAAGAGAGATACGAAGACGCAATGAAAGAGAAAGAGAGATAGAGAAGTAAGCATTTTGGTCACGTCCGTGAAGACTTGTCGCGCTTTTTTGAGGACTGTGGTCAAAAGTGCAGATGAAACGTTTGCTGTATATTAATGTGTGGCTGTGAACACATTTCATTTAGGTATTACGTTATTAAGATTTAATGAAGAAAATGAAAAACACGATTGTACGAAGTAAAGAAAAGGAAAAAAAAACGGAATACAAAATTATTTAAGAAACAAAAAAACCAACGCTCCGTCATGCGTGGCGCGCACATTAGCAGCCCTGAAACTCGCAGTGCGCGGAAACCGGAAACCGATGATTAACAGTAGCTTCTGTGCTACCCTTACTATTATCACTATTTACTACCACTACTACCGTTTTACTATTTTACTACTATACTATTGCTGCTGCTGCTGCCGCTGCTACTGGTACTACTCTTACTACTCTTACTACTACCACTACTATTACACTATCGCTCAATACTACGGTTACTCTTATCGTTACTATTACCTATTACTGCAACCATAACTATTTTATGCTACAAAAAAATACAACTACGGACTAGAAACATATTGATTTACTTTTTCCTTTGCAAAAGGGTTGCAAGAAATCCACGACTCGTTCCTAAAAAATGAAATTCGTATTGCCACGCCGTCGATATACATTGCCTACGTATCGCCGTGTGGTCGAGTAAACTATCGCGACCCTAGTCTCCCGTAGCGCTTGCATAACTTTCTTTATTAGATACCGTAATTATTTAATACCGCAAGCGAGAGCAGTTTCTACATATACATATAAATATATATGTATATGTAATATGTGTATGCATAGACCATTGACATATAGCATGGACTACGCACGAGCATAGAAAAACATGGTCGGCCCTGTCTCTTTCTGATCAGCAGTCGTAGTACCAGAGTGTAGAAAACGTAGCCAGTGGGAGCATGAGAAAAGGAGAGCCACTGGTCGCCACCTCAGTCCCTCTGTCTGTTCGAGCGGACATTTTTTTCAAGGAGTTCGAAGTAGGAATCGCGTAGTCCATGCTATATGTCAACGGGGCATAGACGCTTTCTGCCAGGTTAGCCAGCGCGATCTTCGGTCGGTCGGTTCGACATCGACTGGCAGCGACCCTGTTTAGTTAGTTCCATTCGTACACTGGCGCATTCGCGTACTTGGTTTATTCGCTTAGTCACTCAACTCTTACACTATACATATATTAGATGCACAACGTACGTAGGCATATGACACTGGCAAAATCGCTCAGTCACATGTTAGCTCATTCGCTCACTCATTTTGCTGACAACACAACACGCGCTCAGTTTTCCCTTTCGGTTGCGAGCGAAAGTAAGATCTAACTAGTATAAAAAGTGTCGGCAAACTGGTTTTCTGGTATCACTTTAATCCTAAGGAGCTGGGTAGGAACGTGCGCGAGTCCGTTGCATGTCGTGCATTTGCTGCTTTTGTACGCATTCAGCGCGTTACTCCTAGAGGATGACCCGCAGTTTTTTTTGTTTCTTTTAAGAATTTCGGGTGTTTTTCTTCATACAAATATTTCGATAAATTATACAAAATATATCGTACTGATCGGTTTCAGCGGGTTCTTGATTCCTGTTTCTTAATTTGGTGGGAATTAAAAATATATTGGTATTTTGGTTTCTGACGGGAGAAATCGAAATTCAACGTGAATGTTGTGTTTTCGTGATTATTTTTGCATCTTACTGTCAAAATTTATCGGAATTAAGTGAAGAATGCGATCTGCTGTTCAACACAAGCCGATCTCCTCTGGTTGTCTGGTATCACGTATTTGTATTTCTTTCATATATATTTTTATTCATTTTCTTTGGTGTAACTTTCAGAATTATTCGATTTTTGGAGAAAAATATATAAAACCACTTCGCATGGATTACCTTACGCTTTTTTTTGTCTGTCTGTTCCCGGGATGACATAAATCATATGTACCTGTAACTCATATGTGGTTATGCCATGTATATAACTAAATTTGTATTACACATGTGTATATTACCATACATGCCGTACATAGTTAAGTCATCTCGTTGACGCAAATGTCTTGTTCGGGATTTTACGTTGGTTATATAGGCCTATAATACCAACATGCGAGAGAAAGGAGTCGCAAAGTCTCTTTAACGAGGGATTGTTTCTCATAGAAATACAACTGGCAATTTCGTATTTTCAATTTAACAGAGATTTCGCATTATCACAGGAATTCGAGAGAGATCACGAGAATTCAACTTTTCTTTCCTCGTTTACTCCGTGTTTTTTTTTCTTTTTTCTGACATTTCGTTCGGGCGCATGCGCAACGCAAGAGTTGACGAAGAAGGTGAAAACGTCCCAACGATTGACACGCGAATCGCGCCGAACAAAATTCCCACGCATTACGTTACGGCATTTGAGGATAATTTCAGAATACAAGATATTGTTATTAATTATGCGTCTTATCGTAAAAGAAAGTTAAATGCCTGTCAAATTAAGAAACGATGTTCTCGTTGATAAAAAATTAAATTGCCGTATTTAAAGTTTGATTGTAAAAATATTCTTTTCTTTTCCGCGTTCAACCGTACGAGAGTACGAGGAGAATGATGAAAAATATTTTTTGCACATGACGCGAGGAATGGACCAAGAAAGAGATTATAGCGAAGAACGACGGTAATTAAAGAGCGAGCGAAGACGATGAAATTTGAAAATAATAAAAATACCGAAAATCGAATATTTTTCTACTGAAAAATTTCTTTACTCGCGCTCAATTGACGCTCACGTGCTGCGATTTTCAGGCTGCATATTAAGTACACGCATACATACCATTCATACATAACATATAAACACATACATATACATACCCTATATATTTTATTTAGCAAAAAGAAAACGCGACTTTGTTATCACACTGCAAGTATATTATTTTAATTAGTAGTTATTTAATTATTATCCTATGAGTATGATGAAATACACTTAAATATCACGAGAAATCGTTTTCTATGGTAAAGTAGAATACTTTGCTCCCCCCCCCCCCAACATCCTTTGTACGTACGAGTGTATGAGAGAATTCTAAGAAAAAGAAAGTGACAGAGGAAAAGAAAGAAAGAGAGTATGTGTCCGTGTGTGTGTGTGTGTGTTTAAGCCTTTTGCGTTTAACCTATGGAAAGAGGAGGAAAGAAGAAAAATGAAAAAAATGAAAATAACAAAAGAAGTTACGAGGAACAAACCTTCGCTGATTACACATATGTATAACGTACACACACGAGAAAACATATGTAGAAGGCACACGTATATGTATAGCGATGGATAATCTTTATAATAACTTTTTTGCTTTTTCAAATTTTCCTCTTACCCCACTTTATTTCTTTCGTCTTTTACTCCATTTCGCGATAACACTCAGGGGCGTATAAGCGTAACGAGGGGGCCCGATACCGATACTCTGCTCGAATAAGATTTCTTTCTGATCCACTCTCCTTAAATGCTGGTCTCAGGAAATAAAGACATGACGGTTACCTAATTCATAAGTTATCTCACGTATTAAAAAGACAAAAAAAAAGGAAGAATTGCGAAGAAAGTAAAAGGATAAGCGAAAGAAGTTTATCTTTTCCAAAATCTCATTCGAGTCCAGACGATAATCGACGTTACGCACCGTGCGTATGTCGCTTAACTTTACGATAGAAGAAAAAAAAGATTCCCAATGCGTTTTACCAGTCGCGCGAAACTCGGATCAGAGATAACGTCAAAACAGCCACGGCAAGAAGATCACGAAACGATGCGCTCCTCGGAACATCGCCTCGGTTACGTTTTTTTTGGTTCTCGTAAATCGACTGTACGTCTATCTATATTGTCTTGCTTTATCAAAAATTATTGGTACAGGTACCGAAGTATCGCCGCGAATTGGATACACACATGTGTACGCGCGCATGTTTGCATGTGTATCCAATTGTCGATTATTCACTTCTTCATATACCGTATACGCATATCTCTACCTAATAGAGCATATATCCACGTTAGTGCTATATTTTATTACAGGAAAGGCAACACTAATGATTATCTATATATTATATGTAATGCCTAATGAATTATTATGTAATACATGGTAATTGATAGTACAGCTGGAAAATGTATAAGACTATCGTATAGTTTTTAGTAGAACATTATATCTACGGAGTAACTTAGGAGATAGAAACGTCACATGAGAATTGCGTGATGGGTTGATGATACTAGGAAGCGATGTAGAGCCATTATATAGACGCGTATGGGATTAATGCAAAAGAGATGGGGGGGGGGGGGGTGTGTGTATGATGTGTGTTTCGAGAGGTAATATCAGGATATAATCCAAGCATGCATCTCTTTAAAATATGTTGCCGCCATTACGTATCTACGTCAGAGGAACAAGTGTGTGTCTACTTGACATTGAAAAAATGTCGGAGATATACATAGAAACAGAGTACACGAGATATGATTGAATTTAAAGGTGAATTGTAACGAGTGCGCGCATATGCATAATATATGTATATATATAAACTTAGGTAAATATGTATTATGTATGTATGGTATATGCGATGGAAAGGCACACGTCATCGTTTGTCACTTTACAATACCAGTGGCTTTATTCAGAAGGGAAATGCACGGCGTTCTACCAAGACTTTACTGGTCTAAATTAACAGGTGGGACGATTTATGAAATTCTTGATCATTCGATTACAGACACCCGTTACGTGACTCGATGGCTTACAGCACCGGGGATCCTATTCTCCGTTGCTACGAGCGGAAGCTTAAATTTTTTAACGACCGTGTGCCGTACGTAAATATTGGATTATTGCGTAACTCTTTATATACCTATATATGTGTATATACATATATACAGATGTACGTGGATACTTGGAAATGGTTTTAAAAAATGATCAGGAACTGTTTTTGGAGACAGAGAATCGATTTAAGGACGGAATTTTGGGATTTAGTTTTAAGTTGCGGAAACGTAAGAACCTGATCGATGGAAACCGTCCGGATCGAATTGCGTAAGAAATTCTACGGTTTGAAGGTTTTTTTTTAATCGAAGAAAAATATATTTAACAAAATTTTATGAATGTTAGTCGTTAAGTACGCTCGTGGCCACGTCTCGCAGTCCTCTCGTATAGCCCATAATAATAATTCAGGTAAATTTTTGCTTTTTGAAAATTGAGCGTAAATCAAAGTTCGTTTTTGGGTTTGAAAGTTGGGCGATAAGGGACGAAGGGATGCGCGATTCGCGGTCACGAAGGTGATGAAACTTTTTTTTTATTTTTAGAAATTCTTCAATTTAAATTTAGATCGGGTGTAGCATTCTCGCGGTACTGAAGAAAAGAGACAAAAAAATTGTTCAAGAAAAAATAAGGAAGTACAACTGCTACGGAACATTGTATAAAGGGATGTCGTAGTGACAAAAAAAAACATAGATTAACGACAGCACAACGCGAGGCGTTCAAAGAAAAAAATGGGTTACTTTCGACGATCCAGGAAGTCTAAGTTTAAAAAAATGAATATCCAACCTTTTATTGGGTTTTTTTTCTTTCGTACCCTTTGCGTTTCTTTCGTGTATTCGGGTATACAGTTTTTACATATTCTATAATATATATGTTAAAGGAAGTCCGTCTCGGGCTCGCCACCTCGGAAATACGAAACTTCGTACTCAGCCTTGCAGAAAAAATAAGAAAAACTAGCGAGAGACAGCTGAAACGAATAAAACTAGTACAGGATTTAGTTCGGGGGAAGAAGAAGGAAGAAGGTAGAGGGCGCCACCGCTGACGACAATGACAAAAGATACGTAGAAGGAAACAGTCGTGAGTGAGTGAACGAGTGATGATGGTTTTTAGTTGGAAGAAAGGTGCGATAAAGTGCGCACGGCGCATGCGCATACACACGTTCGATTGTTCGTCGCGAGGAGGCGCGAAAAATCAAAAGAAGTAATTTCTCTTTTCTTTCGTCTTTGCACTCCTCGCGACGCTTGTGAAACACAGAGAGAAAGAGACTCGGCACGCGAGAACACGCGTTGTGCTGTACACGCATAAAAACAAAAAGAAACAAAAAAAGGAACACGTCCAATTTCAGTGAAATAACGAATACGAGAAACACGCGAGCACGTGCACTTAGACTGTTGGTCCTTAGTGCGACAGACGAACACGTAACACGTGCGCTAGAGAGACATACGCGTATGAAAACACAGTCACACGGACAACGACGCACGCGTAAAGCGCGTACGGAAATTACAATGATATCGTTAATTATTGATGATTTATTGATAATAATAGTTATTAAATAACAATAAATTTAACATTACCCCTTTGTATATTAAGAAAAATAAAAAATAAGTGAGCGCGTGCAAACGGAGAGTATGTGTGTGAGTGTGAGAGAGAGAGAGAGAGAGAGCTGTCTATTTTGAACGATATATTTGAATGTATAAGTGGGCGCCGATCTGGCTGATTTTTTTTATTTCTATTAATTGCCCATGAGTAAATATTCCCGCATATGAAGAAAATGTTACAAAAATATGCATAAAAATAAATATATAAACACGAGAATTAAACCCGTAAACGCAACGACTTTTTAATCTTTGTTCCTCTCCCCTCAACCTCCCTCTTTTTAAAGTCTCGATAGCGTTCAACTTTTAGGACTTTTTTTACTTCACTTCGAAGTAACATCTCACAGTGTCATTGTTCTCTTATCTAACTAAAAGGAGATGAACTTCGACGCGTAAGAAAGAAAAAGTATGGATGCTTATTCAAAGCACCGTCATGCTGTTTTATTTATCATTGAATTTAAATACCTAGCAGAATTCTCACGTTTGCTATCTTTTTTTTCTTGCTTTACGATTTACATACACTGTACATACATGCACAAGAGTTCCTAAATTGATACAATTAGTGAGAAAATTCGAGCCTTTTTTTTAGGCTTTCTCTATTGTTACACCAAATTGTGTAACTCTTGCACCATTTAAGCTTATTCATTTTTTCAGCACGATTTGTTCGTTTAGTCGTCAATACGTTTCCTGACGTCTCGTGACTTTACAACGTTTGGGTTTTCAACATAAATCATCCATAAAAATTTTCTCCAGCAAGCGTATTTCCTCTGGGTTCTGGAACCAATAGATACGTTCCTGTTGGTTCGAGGTGTATTTTATATGCATATGGAATTTCGACGACACCCGTTATGTAAATGGATACTGATCATTCAGTTTTGAGAATCAACACTATTGTTCAATATTGTCTGTTGCCGAACGTTAAGTCATCGTCAAGATTAACACTTGTGCTAATTCTTTATAGATATAGCCGTGGTTCTTAAACGTTTTTTTGTGACATTAAATATTTGTTTAACGCAAAAGGATTATAATCGCACGTGTGCAAAAATATATTTTTTTTTTAATCTGGATGATTGGCACAATGTTATTTCGCTCGTCTGTTAATTAGTAATTTTGTCGGGTTGAACTTTTTCATTTGTGTAAATGAAGTGTATTGTTATTCTCTGTGAAATTCTTATATTATTTAAAAGCCAGTCAAGTCGCAAGAGTCAACTGCCAGTTTATATTTCTTACCGTTACCGTAAGTTACAGTAACTATAAGAAAAATTTAAAAAAAAAAAGTTGAATTTTCAAGGAATTTTTCCACAGTTTTCTTTACGTGTAGTTTTGTTTTGTTTGAGACTTGTGCAAATTCTAAAATTGGTTATCATTAACGTACGCTTAGTAAATATTTTTTGCCAAATGTACATTCGTCAAGCTTAAGATTTGCCTATTTACGTTTTGCGTGCGTTCACTTATCGATAATCCATTAATTAATCTTTGTTAGATAATATGTTTTTGCAAGAATAAAGACACGACAAAAATGAAAGCCTCGGCTCAGAGTCAATATTTCGCTATTTTTCACACATTATTTGCATACGTTTTGAAATGGCCCACGTGTTTTGGAATATGATCGTAGAACGCATTGACATTTTTAAAGTCTTTTCGCACGTGAAAAATTGTCTCCTACGTAATTCCTTTTAATATACTTTCGACTTTCCCATTTGCGCAAACAGATAACATATGTACTTTGCATGTGTTATTAACGACGTTTTAAGCCAGCAGTCGGAACATTGATATAAATTATTTGCAAATCAAGCGTTTTGAGTAAATCCATTAGGTCGGAAATACAGCGAGAATTTAATACACTCCGTGCTGGATCAATTTTTGGGTACGTTCCGTTCGGGCGTATACGTTCCACACGGCACGGAACGTGTGGAAATAATAATGTAAAAATAAGTATTATTATACAGAATATATTTAAGTCATAAGACATATAAGGAAATTTCTTCACAATAACCGTATCCAAATCAGCAACTTATTTGTGCAGAGTATACGTATAGATTTAAAAAAAATGGAAGTTCGAAAATGTTACAGCAACAGGATTGTACAATCTTATGAATGAATTTCACTATTGCTTTACGATTTCCTAAATGCAGCTGATAAATGTTACGCCAGATTGAAGAAAAATTCAGGTGCACCGTTGCCCCAGACGTCAAGCATAACTTGGTCGGTCAGTTACCTCCGTAATGCATAAGGACTGCGATTGCAGCCGTAAAATTAAGTTTTCTTCTCCGTGACATTTGAAGTAAAGATTTTTTCCCTGACAACTGAACATAATTTTTCACCTTTTGGAACCTTATCGCTGGTGTGCACTTCTCTTGTAACAATCAGACATCATATTATGACTTTATACTCACGTTTCTTTGGGTTCTAGTTCCACGTACTAAGAACTCGATCAAAGGCTGCCGATCATAATCTTCAATGTATCAGTTTTTTAACTAGGAAAATAATCATTCGAATTAGAATGGATCAGCTGTCGGTAAGCTAAACAATAGGAAAGACCTAACTTATCGGTTGAGTGATTTGCCGTAGATCAGATTTCCAAAGACGTTCCGTAGTACGTCGAGAGGATTGCTGGCTGAATAATTCGTTGCGATATATTTCTAAGAAGTGTGAGTGAAAGTCAACAGTTGTCCTTTGTTCTCGGATCGAAGTAGACAGGTATGTAGTTCTTATAAAAAAGACGGTACGAAATTCTCGTTTACTATCGATCCATCGTTCGATCAGCATGAAGATATTAGATAAACGATCGTAAACAATAGATAAACGATACTTTCTACGACTTCGAACATTACTACTTCGATTATTTCGCATTTCTGTCCGAGCTCTTCATTCTTCGCTGTTTTACGCGGTAAGAAAATAATATCGGTACGAAATTACGTGTTGCAATTCCAATACGGAGATTTCATTATAGGCAATTTTTTTTCAACATTCAAGCCAAATCAATTTTATCCTTTTCACGGTAAATAGTATTTTCATACATTTCAAAGAAGCTGTGCCGTCATGATTTATGTACAGAACATCTTTCCTTACGAATAAATGTTACGTGTGAAATTCACGATTATGGCGGAAATTCTTCGGTTCTCGCCTTTTGCACTGTGCGATCGACGTGCACTTCCAATAGTCAATTACGACTACCGTTGCAATTTACTACGGATTCTAGTCAATGTCAAAGTTCACGAGGAATCATTAAGAAAAAAAAAGTGGTTAATCGAAACCAACGAATGCCATTTTCCGCCACTTTCACTGCGCACGGCTAACCTTCTACCGCCGAGGATCGGAGAAATTGTGCCATAGGTATTTCCTGGCTGAAGGAAAATCAGGAAGAATTCGCGTAACGACCTTTTAATGAAAAAAGCTAAAGCACTAAGAATTTATCACATTCCGAACGACGTCGGTCGTTCACGTAGGGACAATTTCGACAGACGCGTTAAAGAAATCAGACGATACGTAAGGGACAATAATTAACCTCCAAAAGTGTCACGGATCTAGTAAGATGATTTAACGATTCGAAAATAAAATTCAAAATTTTATATCTTAGACAATAATCTAATTTCGAGCCGTGCAAAACTCTAACGACATTTACCGTCCTGTTTTTTGGTATATAAAAAATCGGTATTCAATATCGCTATACGAATATCCCCTGTACGTAAATACCAAGAACGTACATACATATTACTATGACGATTATGATTATTATACTACCTTAAGCCAAACGGTAATTGCCTCCAGTGACGTTTGACGTAATAGGTAAGCAAGCAGGAAAAGTACGCGTGCAAATCCAGACGCTGAATGCCCGATCGACGCCAAGTTCCTTGTTTATTATTTCACATATACGAAAGTTGCGTGTTGAGCGCAGCCACATTAGATAATAGATGATAGAAGAGTACAGACAGATTGATATACGGATTAGACTCGAGAGGCTGAGAATGGGGAAAGGGAATGAGAGAAATGTCTAAGGAAAAGGAAGACGGAGAGAGAACTACACTGAGGACATCGTGAGATCCAAGAAGATTCCATTTCTAGTTTCTACGTACAAACGTACAAGTCCATGTACACGATTCACGCTCTCGGATTCTGATTGCGAGTATGTGATAGGTAGGTATACACGAGATTGCAGATTCCTTCCAAGAGACGCCGCGGCTTTTATGGAGTTATTCCAGCCTGAAACTACTGGACGTTGAACCTAATAAAGAAGAGCCAGTTTGCGGATGAATATTTCCGGGAGGATAATTCCAAGATATTCTAAAATTATATTTAGTTTAAATCGCAGCAGCTGTATAGATATTTAAAAAACAATATGAACTAATTAAAAGAAAGCCAATATTATGAATCAGCAGTGTAATGTAATTCAGGTCTTAATACGCTGCGGTGTAGCATAAAATATTCTAAGGTACGTTAAAGATAACTTGACTCAAGTTTCGTACTTCTTCAAGGAAGTTACCAATCGGATTTAAGAATCATGAGACAGTCTGCTTCTTGAAAGACGATAAGAATTCTGATCAATCGATTAAATTGAGTAACATTGTGGTTTATTCGTACTATATAAGACCTCGTGTCATTTTTAATATTATTAAATAATAATATACTCGCCATAAGTTCGTATACCCATTGCTGAACATGATATCTGTATGATATCCAAACAACGTCTAACGCCTGACATCTCTAGGCCATGCATAGGATACCTGTCTACATATAGTATGTATATACATGTAATTCGCATGCCGATAAGAGTTTACGATTATCTTTTATATTTCCCATTGTCGTTTTCATGCACTTCGGGCAGGTTTACACCGAGCGTTATGATAGATGCAGTTCTACCATTTTATTAATAGTCTAGCGTATTTTTCACATCGAATGACTTTTCATAAAACTGACGTTTTATTAATGCGCTAAGACGGAAATTTCTTTAACACTCAAGTCGTGCCGCCATGACTGGCTCGATCGCAAACTTGCCGGATGGAGAATGTTTAATCGGCAAAGGAGATGCCCGATAGAGTTACGACGCAAGCGGAATGGAATTCTTTCTTCTTTTCCTTATGGCTGCCTTCTCCAATGAGGAGATGTGCCAGGCGGAATGGAATCAGAGCCAAGAGTGTGGAGGACAAGCCGGATAGGATACCCGTTTGATCCCATTTACTATTCTCAATCGGCGTTCCTAGGCTTAATGTCTCGCAATAGCACTGAAACTGTCACAGATGCATCCTTTGACTGGTACTGAATATCGAAGAAGTCATTCGAATCCTGTTCAAGATCGTTCAGAGTTACTCGAGTAAATTAAAATCTACTCTCGTTATGCTTCGAGGAGAGCTGCGTACGATTATAAAATGCTATTTATAAGACAATGCTCAGAATTGGACTCGTCGGAAATTCCAAGGAAAACACTTTTTTCTTTTCTCCTTTTTAAAGAAAAATATCATTAGGGACTACTTATGTATATTATGCATACGACACAAGTATTTCGTACGTGATTAACACGATTCCTTATCTTTATTTGATACATGCATAATTTTTGGAAATTAAATTAATCCACGAAATAGAAAAAAATTGTCGTATACTAATATACCAATACTGTTTTTTTTTTATCAATGGACACATGCGTCGATCACGTTGTATAATGTGAGTTTTTTTTTACGAATATCGTTATATGTGTGATTGAGGTTAATTAGATGATACTCTGTATAAATACATATTTATGCTAAAAAAATAAGTCACAGCTGTTAGCATCACCTGTGTTCAATGTTTTGTATACTCTTTTCTTTTCGCTACTTTAAAAAACGCAAAAACGTTTTCATTAAAAATTGCCGAACGTTGAACTCGCGTGGATGCTCGGTTATTATCGCGTAACAAGCTGGCAAAATGGAAATTGCAAGAAAACAATATAAAAAACAGCAAAGTGATTCCGTTACACGTTCTGCGAACGATACCCGAGTTTCTTCGCTTCGTTGCACAATCGCAAGGACGTCGTCTGGTCAATAGCGTATCTTCCTCGTGCAAAATGTCATAAATTTCGAGCAATCTCTTTGCATATGTAAATTACGTGTTTGCACAAAAAAAGGCTCGTCATAGATGATAACGTATCGTAGGTGATCTTTCTTTTCTTACAAAAATATGAACTACATTTAGAACACTTGATAGTTCAAATTGTTACAACAATGATTTATACGAAGATAATTTACAACCGTCGCTCGCCATCACTTGACAATCGATCGCATACACGTTATATAATTTTAATACAGCTCGAGACGCCTAATCAAACAGTCTGATAAAATTTTAATTACAGCTGGCTAACGTGCGTGAAACTTTGACTATTATTCAGCCATAATATCGTTGTACTCACTATGCAGATTTAGCAAGATTCAATGAAATGACGTAGCAGATGAGGTTGCAGCTAGCTGCTTATTAAATGAAACGTTAATTGGGATGCTGTCAATGAAAACTAGTGAAAGAGTAATTTTCGAAAAAAGAAAATCCTCAAAACAAATAATAACCGAATATTCGTTTCTTCACAAAGATTTTTTTAATCCTATATCGAAGGTCGATTAGTTTCCTATTACGAGGAATGTAACGTAATAATATATACGGGGAAAAAATTGTGTGAATAATTGAGTATCTGTCTAGTACAATCGAAGTATCATTCTATACAAGAATGTGAAATACGATGATACATACGTATGGATAGTAGCTCAGACAATTAGCCGTAGAGCAATTAACGTTAGAAAAGCGATGATTACTCAGCTCGATGCAGCATTCATAGAATAGACAGGTCAGTGCGAGGCACGTACGATACTTCGTGGTCCCCTGTGCATTGACTTGACTTTTTATCGATTTCATTCGTATACCTGTTAGACATTAAACTCTTTGGCTGCGTTTCGTTTCGCTTTTACGATGCCGAAATCGGGGCAGCGCATTTTTGCCGTGCTGCAGAGATTACGCGGACTCGTGCGACGAATTAGGCGGGAATCGACAAGGCGACGCAATAACGTTGGGTTAAGAATGATTAAAGCATGTAGCGTTACCGACGAATGTCTTTCTTTCGTTCTACTTTGGTTCCTTTTGCTTCCGTTTGAAATGTGGACAATCAAAAGTGAAGTCTCGCATTGTCGGTAAGGTAGGCGCTCAGTTTTTTCACGCGTATCGACGGAGCTCCCGCTTTTTCTCTCTATTTTTTCAAATATAATTCGTCAAGATTTTGCTGTTATTAATTATTCGTATCTCATTAATCATTTCGCAACAGTCGTCGAAAATGTTTGCGAAAGAATCAAGCTTTATTCATTTGCTGAATACAATTATCTTGAAGTTTAATATCTGGTTAGATTCGTTGAGGCAACAAAGATAGGATTTCGATAAACTCGTAAAGAAAGTATTTAGGATGATATTCTTTCGTAATTCTATATTCTCTAAGGAAATCCTTCTGACATGAAGTACACATCTGGAACGTTATACGAGTATCAAGAATCTCAAAAACTCCTGATAACGATATGCTTCTAATGCGTATATTCCTTTGACGTCGATAATATCCACGATCATCAAACGAGAATTCCTGAAACTTTACAGGAAAGCAGTCGAAAGCTGCTTTCCCAAGAGATATAATATACGGTTAAACTTTTTCATACAATCATACGTGTACAATAAGCAGGAACAAACTACTCGCACCAAGCAGCTGACGCTATCGAGGAGAGAACGTTTCTGTTACCATGAGTATTTTTTTAACCACGTACTATTCAGTATTGAAGCACGTTCCTGTGCACGCGAGCTGACGCCCACTGACGTGCTAAAAATTATGCTTGAAATCGAAAGCCCATGGTCTTTCTGGGCCAACCGGTTGCCTGGTCTATCTTGTCACGATACTGTCACCGTGATAACGTGATAACGGGAAGCCGGGGTAAGCAGGTTCTTGACACACGACAGTAGAGTCTAATGGAGTCAACGGCAGAATGGAGTCGAGAGTGAAGTGATTAGTCTAGACATACCCGAGTGGGACTGTGTACTTACTGGAGAGGATACAAGCCTTAAACTCGTAGTAGAGGGAGTAAGAGATACTCATGATCAGGTTGGGAGTAATTATGGTAGATATGTACTATCAGCTATTGTGAGTATACATATAGCGAGTGTGGCCGCGTACGCGCAGGATCAACACAAGATACGATTTCCCTCGTTGTCCCCCTTCTGACCTACAGCGCCATGCGGAAAGTAGAGGCAACTACTGTCGCTGTCTCCCTGTTATCCCCTAGTGTTACAGTATTTGCAAATTATCCGTAAACCTAGGGCTAAGAAGTTGTTTCAGCGTTCTAAGTGTATATAGCGAAGGTGGGCCGCCTCGAGCCACGTAACAACCTACATTTTATTTACTGCACTTTTACTCGCGTCGCTGCACGGGCGGCCTTGCTGTGGCCTGAATACCTTGCTAGTCCGCATCGACGGGCCCTTTCTATTGCCAGTCTGCGTTTTCAGCTTAATACGAACCACCATCGAAATGAACTGCCTTGTCGTCGCTGCTCGTTACCCTCCGATCTTCCTTAGTAGTATGGACGAGCTTTCGATGTCTTTACCGACTGCTCTTTTCTCGGTCGAGTCTGGTAGATCCGAAACGAGATTCCCCGACTCACGTCAGTCTCATGCGAGCTATGCGATCCTTGAACTCGATTCGAGTCGTCTAGCCGGGCGTTTTCATGCACATGTGTATGCCTGACGTAGTACTTATCAGCCAGTATGATCCTGGAGGACGCAGTACGTGTTATAAAATCCTCTTATTTTTTTAACTCTTTTTTTTCGTCAAGTCGAGATAACAAAATTATAGTACCTTACAGGTTAACAAAGTTATTTACAGTGACGATAACGATTGCGATGAACTGGTTGGATTTATATGAAATTGTCATTTTATCTGTTGCACAAGAAAACACTATAAATTATTCATTGTGACTGTCGTACTGTGATATTAGATTCGTTTGACGCTTGTTAAAGTTTGTGATAAACAATTTGACTGTATACGCCTTATGGATGAATACTGAAAGTGGATGCTGTGTTATGAAAGTATGTTTTACAGTTTAAGATATATAGTGGACAACATGTTAAAAGAGAATTTTGCTGCGTACATGGGACTATAATAGTTCTTTCCGATGGCATTTTTATTAGGCATGTGGCGTATTGATTATTAACGGTTCGAAATTGATCAGACGCCGGAAAAAAGGTCTCATGGCGCCTCATACGTCTCTTTGTATAACGAAGTTCACTCTTTGCTTTTCAGTCGAAAAGATTTTTTTACATCCAAGCCTCGAAAATTGGACCGGTGCTTATTAAAGATAGTCTCTTGACGATTGCGTGTCATCTCTTTGAAATGCTGTGCATCTATTTCATAACGTGTAATATGGAAGATCGACACAAACCCTCCAATCACCAAGGAATTCATTGAACGGAGGAATGGTAAGAATCATCAGATGGACAATTGATTTTAAATAAAAAGAGGGAACGTTATTTTTCAACTTTTCTCCAGATTGACAGGTAGAATAGAACAAAAAAGTATTTTACAAGCAATTTTAAATGATTGTCCGTTACACTAGGAAATGGTGATAGTATCATAATTGAATAACAAAAATCCTTCGTCACAATAATAAGACAAACTTTATAATTCTAATCAAACGGTCAGACAAACAGAGAATCATGAGTCGACAGAAATTTTGTATTGAAATTTAATGAAATTTAAAAATTTCCTACTCTTCTCGGTAAACTAAACCAATGCGATTCTCGTTTATTCACTGGTTTGGAATATATTTTGATCGAAACAATAAACCTGTTCATACTGCCAATGCTCCGATTATTATCGCGATCAGTATCCTACATCCTTGAACCATAAACAAATAAAATGTGTATGAAGGAATTCAATCGGAAGTTATACATGATAAACCCGAACTATTTACTAAATGTGCGACAATAGTCAATAGTCAGCAAGTATATTAAAGTAAATGACCATGCCAATGACACGATAGAAGAAGGATATATCCATTATACAGTATGCGTGGAAATTCGTGGATACTTCAACGAACCTTGTAATATAATATTCATCAACGTAGCAACCAGATACTTTCCTGAGTGGCGGTTTGGCTCGATTTATTCAACTGGACATGTAATAAGCCCAAGAGAAAAGAACAAGCAAAAATGTCAACGCCAGAGTGTGCTGCTGTCTAGATATGCACTGCGAGCGCAACATTCACTGCTGTGTCAAGACAAGCCTTCTGGAATAGTACTGGAAGGAGGCACAAACGAAGAAGAAGAAGAAGAAGAAGAAGAAAAAGAAGGAGGTGGAGGCGGTTGCAAAAGGAAACGATGGAGTGACGGTCGAGCGAGCAAAAGAAGGTGCGAAGGAGCTGAAGGGGTCGAACGGTAAAGGTTGCGCAACAATGTACCGCCACCTGCACTCGTTTCGTCACTATACTTTAACCGTCAGCCAATGGTGTAGTAGCTCGTGTTACTTTCGCCAATTAAATTTGCAGTTATTTAATTTTAATATAAAACGTCGAGATAACTGGACATTCTTAGCAAGATAATAACGAATAGCGACTGCACACCAAATGCGTACAAGATGATTTCAGACGATTAACAGTGCGATTCTTATGACTTTGCTGTGTCTGTTGCTGACCAATTCGCGCACAGAAAACGAACGAGTAATTGCGCACGTCCCAGTGTTTCAACGTTCCAGCGTCAAGTGTTGCTGCGAATCATTATGGGCATGCGTGTTCAGTACAGGTGAGAGATTGCACATGCTCAGATGCTGCTAGTACCGTGTTACGATTGTTATTGAGTCGCGGCTGACTGTCAATGGGAAATTGATAGTAGTCATTCGTATGAAGCTTTTGTGTTCGACTTTATAACCTTTGCATTGTTTCCCGCCGGTGAGTCCTGAAATTTTAATTTTCAGGTTTAGTTGGCAACACCTCGCTAATCGGGAATGGCGACCGTTATCAATGTCAAATATATAGGTGAGTTAATAATAACTGCGAATTTTATCTATTGGTTAACATGTATATATACAGTTGTGGAATACGAGTATCCGAGTCTTTCGATAGCTTCATTAGTAGCAGTACCATTCGACTGTGAAATTATGGGTAATGCGAGCGTTACTATTAATAATTACTGGTTTTATGAAGGGAAACTAATGTTAGTAATTCTTATGAGTTCGATGGTAGATGTAACTATAAGAAGTATATATAAACCACTTTTTCTTCAGAGAATGTGCAACAAGAGTGTGCAGAACCGATGCTTTCAAATGCGACACCCAGCGAGAAGGAAATGTTGGTCAATATCAATTGCTCGATCGGGATCATAATCGATTATATTCGTGAGATTGCTCAGCTCGACGAAAAGGGTAAAGAGGTTGTGTAATGTGCAATTAGCTCCTAAGCATGTTTCGTGTCCTCTGGATTATGAGACTAGTTTATATTGGATTATTTAGAAATCTAGCGCCTGGGAATAGACTACCATTTCAGATTAATTTCACAGTTGAATTTGATTTATGCGATGAAATTACGTACCAGTTGAAAAATGTTTATGCCTTTCGGCCGTACGTGTCGGGGTTAATGATTTTACGACCGAATCTTACCTACTTGATTGTAATATTACAAAGTAAGTAGTGCGTTGAAACGAATGTCTAAATAGAAGTAATGCGATACACTTTAATTCGGTTATTTATAGGGGACTCAAGTGGGCAAATCTTAAATGCTGTACCGATAGTTCCTGAAAGAAGTACTAAAAGTATTAACGACATTGTTGCCAAGATTCGTAAACAAACTAAAAAGCAATCGGGAACGTCGATTAGCAAAATTATTATTGCTTAATTATGGACAAAGGAATGTTGTGGCTATAGTATTTTAATCTTATGGCTCGATATTAACGCGGATTGATGGGAAGAAAATAAATTTTGGAGGTTCAAATGTTTATTCTATAGATTGAATTGTTATAGTTATACAGTCTCTTATCTTAGGTCAGTATGTTGCATAATATTTATTTTTAAAGATCTATTCTCGAAATTAACTTGTCAATAAATATTTTTATTTATACATCTAATGTGTAAAATTTGCCAAATAAATTATATTTTTACAGTAACAACTAAAAGAACAAAAAGAATATTTATTTACAGGTATAGATAGCACTTACACGTTGAAATCTATCAGCATTAATCAACAAATTAATGTACACAACAGGCTACTTTTAGGAGAGTTTGATAGTAATCATTTAATCTATTTAATCTATTATAACAAATCATTATTTAATTCTTTAAAATTTTCTGTTTTAATTTTTTTAAGATGATTACTTTTTCCATGTCTACCAACACCTTCAGTAAATTTGTTTGCTCCTTTAACCCCTTCCTCGTACAAAAGGTGTGAAGAATTATCCTTTTCAAACTGCAAGGCTTCGTCGATTTGTTTAGCATTAAATGTTCCAAAATGTGCAGAAGCACGATCGGCAAGTAGAGCAGCTTGAGGAAATTTAATAATGCAATGTGCAAGGGTTATTCCTTGACCAAGACCTGTGGATAAGAGTCAGAATGGTTATCAAACTCATTTCAAAAATATATTTACTACATAGATGTGCTGTAGGAAAAATCATACTCACTTGCACCACATGGAACAAGCTGAGTTGCTAGTCCCCAATTAAATGCTTCCATGCCTGTGATACCTCGTCCTGTGAGAATCAGTTCCATGGCACGAGCATAACCTATCATGGCTGGTAGACGAACAGTACCTCCGCACAACATTGGAATTCCAAATCGTCTATTAAATACTCCCATGGTTGCAGTTTGTTCAACTATTCTGAGATCACACATCAAGGCCAATTCAAATCCTGCGCCTACTGCATAACCACTTATGCAAGCAATTAGAGGTTTTGCACATAAGCTTTGTCTATTTGCCTATAATAATATATTATTAAAATATAATACAGAACATAATTTAATTCATACAAATTATACGTTATTTATATTTATTAATTTACCAATACTCCAAATTGTGGTACGTTTTCTTCAGATTCTCCATCATACTTTGCAATTTCTTTGAGGTCAAACCCAGCACAAAAATTTCCACCATAGCCATGAAGAATACCGACTACTGCTTCTTCGTCTTGTTCAAATACATCTATTGCCTCTGAAAGACGTTGAGCAGTAGCTACATCCAAACTATTCTTTTTCTCTGGGCAATTAATTCCAATAGTTGTAATAGACTTAATTCGATTCACTATTATGCTCTTTTCTAAAGAAAAATAACTATTAATTAGAATGTTTAGATTACTTAACCTTTATTCTCTGACAATTTTTTATATTATCAGGACACATTTTTTAAATTAACATTATTTTAAAAGGCAGTTGTCAGTTCCAAATAGGAAAAATGTTACCTTGATTTGTTTCCTCTACAATATCTGGGATTGCAACTGAATTTGATGAAAAGTTTCTAATTCTAATAGGCTTTTTCAGAAGCTTCCTCAATATTAGAGGTAATTGATTTAAAGAATTCATTTGGCAGTTTGTGTGAATGCTCTAATGACATAAAGCGTGTAGTTTACATATGGTTACACACTAAATTCGGTAACAAGTTATGAACAATCAAATTGCGAACGATTGAATCCAAAGAGGTTAGGAAATGTAGACACTGATGTAGACGGATGAATATCTAGATACATACATATACATAGAGGAGCGTATAAGGAACTATTATAATTATTAGAAAACGTGCTCATGTTAGAAAATAATGATTTCAAATGCCTCTCCAAGGTTAATATTTCATATTATAATAGAATCATAAGTATAATAACTATTATAAACTGCACATAAAGAGTTTTAAATCAGTTAAACCAATTAAAAGAGTGTAAAACAAGTATTTTTGTAAAATTTTAAATCACGATATGCTGTTGTGATTGTGATTGGGTGGTAAAGAACTTGAGTCCCTCGAGTAAGAGTCCGGCGAAAGCGGAGACGAGTTTTGATTGGTGCAGTCCGTTTGGGGCTAACCGGAAATCAAATTGAAAAAAAAGGCGCGAATAGTTTTATGACCAATTAATGGAAGAAATGAATGAGAATGAATATTTTCATATTTGCTACATTATTATTTATTAAGGAATATTGACATAAAAGAATATTCATTCATTCTAAATACGCTTTCCTTTTTACGAGATTTTGTGGAATCCGGAACATACGAAATCCTCCTTTTGCAGAATTCGCAGTTTAATACGTTTTTCTTATTTACAAGTCCTTACATAATAAATTTTCAACGAAAATTGTCATATCATATTATGTTTGGTATTATGCAGCCGGTTACGAACATATATGAATTTTTTCTACTTACGTAATCTAGAAGTTTCAAAAGAAATTTGGACAAATCTTTCACTACACATGGTACTGACAGAATTAAAAGTTGAATTTACCCGCGCGAGTTAATTTTTCCATTTCCGGTTAGCCCCGATACACGTATACACTACCACAAATGCTCTTTCGCCAGGCTCTTACTGCAGAATATGACTCCTTCTTGAAGTTAGCTGTGGATTATTTGACTTTTTTTTACATGAAGCTCTTCAATTAAGGAGTCGTATTCTGCAGTTTTACCGAAAAATCTTTCACATACATGTACGATGTACATTTTATTTCACGAGATACAATTATATAAAATAGATTTGGCCCAATAATATTGATACGCAATCTCATAGAAATAGGAAAAAATGAATGAGTTTCATTTTACTTAATTTTGTTTAAAACAGTGTTTTGAATAAGTATAGTCCATAAACGAGTTCTTATATAGGTTCATGTATTTACAAATGTATAATTTCTGCAAATAAGTATACATATATAGCCAGTTTTTAAAAATGCCATCGAATCTCCCATGAGTTACCGTCCTAAAAGTTATAAGCCCTCACATATTATAAATCTACCTCTCGTAAGTAAACTCCCTCCGTTCTAATTTCCTTTTACTACGCAAGATCACGATATGCGCAATAGAGGAAGTCTAGTCTAAGCGGGAATTTCAAATACTTATACGAGATAAACCAGCTTTATTTGTTTTTTAAAGACTTTAATATGTTGCCGTAATTTTTAAACAAAAACAAAGTATTTATATTTCAACTAAATTAATTTTTATAGATACATTTAAAATATCTAATATTCACACATACACTGATCCAGTATCATGAATACATGGGATTTAGCTATAAACCATTAGTGAATTAATTGTAATAAAGTTATGGATCCATTATTGATTGTCTCTTCTTGAAAGAATTTCATTTATGACTAGATCTTTTATATCTTGTAACACGAGAAGCTGATTTGCGGTAAAATCCTACGGTGATCGACACTATTCCTTCAATATTTCCAATTCTGATAGTAGGTACTTTATTATGAGATGGCGGTTGTTCATAACTTTGGTCCTGATAAGATGTCTTGATTATCGTCATCAATCTCACTAATCAGATTAGGGTCCTTCGTTAATTGTTCATCTGTCAAAATGTGCCATCCTGGATCATTTTCATCTTCTGCTAACCATTATACAACACTTTCAAGAGCTTTCATTTTCATCGGCTTTTCATTGACGTACTAATCTTAGAAATGAGCCGACATCAAGAAGTGGACCAAAGTTTAAGACAAAGTTATCTTCAGAATCACCAACAAGATTTTTCGAATTTTTTTTACATAGATACCAACCAGCCTATATGATTTCAAAAAATTCACAATGCATTGTCAATCATATTTCAACAAAAGTTTACGTAGAAAAGTTTGTTTAGAAATTCTTTCCAATTACATAATGGAAAATATACTAAAAGTACTTCAATTATATGATTTACAAGTAATTAAAAATTTGTCAGTTAATTTCAATGCTACTATTATAGATAGTGAAAAAATAAATAATTTTTATTAATATCTGGTACTATATTGTATTGTAGCATAACTAATACATATTCTAAAAAGGTATATTTAATATTCATAATAAAACATAGGAATAAATCAACAACTAACAATAAATTATATAATTTCTTGCAATGATTACTTCCAGTTGTCGAAGATACATTTCATACGACTTATATTCGAACTTTCACTAATAAAAATACTTCTTATTATAAAGTATCTACAGTGTTAATTATTCATCACTGAAGTGTCCGACTCTTTCACGAATTTCGTTATTATGCTTTTAGATACTCAAGGCTTCCAATTCAAGAAACTATCTTGAATTACGATTTGCTTAAATATGCTATTAGGCATAGACTGCGGCGATTTCCTGTTGCGTTGTGCTTCCAGAATGTAGGACACTTTTTCCCGAGCTTCTGCACGCGGTATGTCGCCCCTGAGGCTGAGCAATCTAACCAGATGATCTTCCGTCATGTCCGGATATTTCTCGACTAGCGAATGCAGGTCAAGCGACAAAATCTCAGAGTCTTCGCAACGTAATACTTCGGCAAGCCGTTTGATTATTTCAAACGGTGAATCAAAGTTGCCGACCTTAGGTGCTATTCTAACGAAGAAGTTCTTTAGCTTATCTGCCTCGGTCATTATTTTCGAAGTGCAAGTCAAGCACTCGTCATACGTTTTCAACGATATCTTACGTTGCAGCATTGCTGCAATATATCGTTTGGCTATGAGGTTTTGTGCCTCCGTTATAACGTATTCAAAATTCTTAACACGTAGATGATTGTAATCCTGGAAGTAGTCTTCCAAGGTGACACATATTGTCTCGACTGGTATCGGTGATGATAACCATTTTGGCGTCAGCAAATCTTGAAAGTGAAGCTCCAAATCCAGGAAAGATTCTTCAAGTAGAATCTTAGCCGCCTCATCGCGCAACAGTTGGTAATTCCCTAAAAGAGTTTCAAATTTCACAGCTGCGTCGGCGCTTGTATTTGGTACCCAATAAAGTTGTTTCATCTGTTGCGCTAATTCGACAAATTGCAAGCAGTTGTTTACCACCGTTATCATATGATGCGTAAAATAAGGTACCAGACTCCTATCCTCAAAATGTTTGTTCTTAAATTCCAAGATTGCTTGATGGTACATATTGCCATATTTTGTTACTTGCTCAATGCACAGGACAAGGGCCTGTGCTGTTAGATTGACACTGATCGTCTTGGTCACTTGAAGATTTTGATCAATCATTTGAAATATTATTACAGGTGCTGCAGTATGGTAGTATGTTTCTTGTGTAGTACCTTCTGGTAGTACTCCACTCCACCAATCAACCTTTTCTGTTTCTAGAGTTTTCTTCATCCAGTCTTCATAATTCTGGCACATATTTCGCAAGTATTTTTCTTGAAGATCATTTACTATTGCATTACTGAGTAGTGGTCCAATATCGCTGGTGTCTATATTCAGTTCTGGATGTCGCATCAATTCTGGTCCACTATAAGTATTCATTATCCAGGCTAGTAATGAAACGTATTCGTTACCTTCAAGCCCATTAGCAATGATATCTTTTAAATGTTGAGATAGACTAACATGATACATTTCAACAAACTTTCTCATTATGTTATATGAAGGTGGAAAGCAAGGTTGACAAAGTGTCTTAACAACTCTTAAATCCTCCAGGATGAGTTGCCTTGTTAATTCAAGATATCGAACTAGCCACATTTTATTGTCAGCTCTTTCATCTACATGAGTACCTTCGATGCGATTGGCGACAGATTGTTCTAAAACACGAATAGCCATTTCTTTCCACTTTTTAGGCCTTCCAGGAGGTATAAACCCACTCTGACGTTGTCTTTGAATAGCAAAATGATCGGCCTTTTCTTCTCTTTCTATGATTCTAAGGGCAGTTACAATGACAGTTGGCTCCTTCCTCACAGTATTCAAAGTTCGATCAAGCACCAGTCTGATCTGCTTTTCCATAAGCTGTGAAAGTGTCTCTACATCCTCGAAGTAAGCTTTTAACATAACCTTATCAGCAGTGGATTGATTTGGAAGCTTGTGCAATTCATAAAGCAAATCATCACGAGAGTTTTCTAGATCCATTAGACTCTGATGAGCATGTAAGAGTTTGCCATCGTTAATCCATTGCTTTGTTTTTTCCACACTTTCAGGAACAGTAAAAATATGTTTTAAATTTTCTTTAGCAGTAACATATTGTGAGTGACGCATATTCTCATCTTGAACTGCTTGAAGCTTTGCATTCAGTTCCAGGACAGAACCAAATGACTGTCCAATCATGTTGAGTTCTTCCTTAATCGATTGAATACTTTCAAGAGAGCTTTGCAGCTGATCAAATCCAACACGCACTCCATCTAATTGACTTTGCATTCCAGTTTTCAGCATAGTTTCGATTGAGGCCTTCTTTCTACTGATTCTGCGTTTAAATTGTTCAACTTTTTCAAGTTGACCTGGACGCTGAAGCATGTTTATTACATGCTTCGTTCCAGTTGCTTTAGCTTCTTCTTCTAGTTTTTGTAAGTCCAACATCTTCGTCGTACTTTTAATTCTCTAAAAATTGTTGATTGAAATTTTTTTGACAACCGTTACGTATCTACAAATTTCACTGTAGGTTATGTTATGTTACATATGTCAATCGTGCCTTCTCCTTCCAAACGTTCGAAAAATCACTGAATTATCGACGAAACTTCATTTACTTTACGTTCATATCTCATCAAACTGTAGTCCACTAACATTTCAAAATCTAACTAGGTTAGATAACATTACGGGAGTATTATAAATGATTTTACTATTTATGAAAACATAATTGGCAGTGATATGACTCTGTATACATACAAGATAGCTGCTTGTGGCACTGAAATGATAAAAAAAAATTAGAATATAAACCATTTCTATTCAACTAAGATAATATTAAATGTTTACAATAGATTTTCATTAATCTTATTTATATATTTTTTAAGAATATAATTATATCTTAAAAGTTTTGAAATATTAATTAAGCTTACTACTGTTAATTTTTTTATTCATAATGCTTATGATATTTAATAAATTTATATGGCGTGATGGTGTTGCTATTGCCGTTATTATTCCAATGGAAACAAAATAATTGTAACCTTAATAACATGCCGCTTTGAATCTTTTTCAATCAAAATATGCCTCAATTTCGATAAAGTTCATCATTGTTCATCATCAAATAACCGCGGCTGCTTCGAAAACGGGGTAATGCCCGTTTCCTCCGACGTAGTACTGACGAAAGAGCATTTATGATAGTGTATACGTGTATTGGGGCTATCCGTACACCTGTATTCGAAGGTAACCCGACCAGCGCGGAGCTGCCTCACTCACCTCGAGTAGGAGCTTGTCCTTTTCGAATTGAACTGCGCATGTAATATAAAGCCCTGCAAAAATGTAATGCCGCATATCAGTGCCAGCCACACCAGCACTGAAATACAAATACGTATAAGTTTAGTGTGCCAGCCACCTTGCATGTATTGGGGAATGTAAAAAGAGTCAATTTTTTGTAAAATGTCCAGACAGTGTTGCGTAAAATGTTGTACTTTGGTTTGGACTCCTATCACACATTTATCTTTTTTCAAGTATATATTTTCTGAAATTGCAAATAGTCTCCATAATTGATTGCTAATGTACTTTTACATTAAGGTTACCTGTTGAGAACGAGCTATTAAAAAAGAAATGTTTGGACAGAGGCCCTGGATACACAAGTTTTACCAAATATTAGAAAATTTGCAGCGACCACTTTTTACCAGAAGATTATAAAATACTTGGTGGTAGAAGAATTTTGGACAAAAATCATTTCTGGATTTCTGTAAAGTTTTATGCATGAAATAACAATTGTGATGAGTGATTTAAAATCACTTTTCACTACGGTCAAGTCCGCCAATTCCAAATTCGTAAAACTTTGTAAAAACGATAACAAAATATTTAGCAGTCTTCGAAATAAAACATATGTGCCATTATTTCAGATTACGCTATGTTGGCTTAGTCCTCCCCGTGCGCACTGCTTTATCTCAGCTTAAACTTTTTTAGAGACTGTGTAGTGTGTAATCAGTGTGTGTGATACAGACAGCCTACTGCACTCGACCGTGTCCTTGCTATCTCTCTTTACGCGGCCCCCACCACTGCCGTACGCATCCAGTATGGTTAGAGTTCAGTGGTTGTGCAGTATTGCCGTGGCCACGGTCTTACATGCAGGTTTTGCGACTATAATGGATTTCAATGGTGGGAGTAACACAGATATTGAAGCAGTTTTGTAATGTATGGTATCTTGCCTACGTGTCGCTACTATCGAATGCGCTCGATCAACATAACCTGGAAATCGAATTTCGTCAGAAAACTTCTGTCTCTGGTTTTGTTGACTCTTTCGTTTTCATGATTAAAGAATGTGATTATAATTGAAGAAAGTAACGCAGTCTCGCAAAAGTGTATATATACAGCAAAATGGGGAGATCGTGTGCCATCCCAGGTTGCAAGTCTAGTTATAAAAATGTAAAAAATAACTCGATTTTCAAAGTGCCGAATGACGCCAGTATGCTGAAACGATGGGAAGCCGCTATTCCTGGCGAAGTAAAACTAACATCTTCGAGTTTTATTTGCAAGAGGCATTTCGAGGACAAATTTGTTATAAGCAAGTGGGTTAAGCACGACGAACACAACAACGTCATTGCACAAGTAAGTTTTTTCATTTACATTTTCATATGCATTTCTTCAGTCATATATCAGAACTAATTTTCATGTGCTGTACACTTTCAGTATTAATAAATATATTCTTTTATTGAGGTTTCATTGAAGCATCCCCGATTAGATAGCTGTGCCATACCAACAATATTTGGAGATGACAAAATGCAGCAATCAATCGCAGCAGCATCAATCATTGAGAACCCTGATACATATATTGCATCAACTCGAAACGTCGGAGCTAATTCACTAGACAGCAGGGAAATATCTCTTCAACCAGAACTGATCAACAAAATTGCAAAACGTCATTCAGATACAAGTAATAGGTTTTTGCGATGCACGTTAATTTTTGATAATATTGAAGTTGCAATGTTATTAATATTACGATTTTTAACAATCCTTAGCCTTTGATCGAGAACCTGCAAAAAGGCGTTGCTTAGATTCCATGGCTCAACTCTTACACACTAACACTGTCAGTTCTTTGGATGACGACAAGTCTTTTCAAGCATCGGGTTCAGCTCAAATAGCAGTGCCAGTGTTAGTCTCAGAGGTGGAATGTAACAGCAGTTTCGATTTTCCAACCATGATAATCACCGAACGTAAGTCATTTATGCGTATAAATTCTTTATTATTTTCTCATAAAGGAGAAATACGGATAATTTTTTCAATTTGAATTTTACTAGATATTTGACTTGTAACTGATCGTAGGTACTATTCGACAAGCCGATGATACGAAGGTCGAGAAAACCTCTTTTGCTGCGGTACCAAAATCGTGGAGTGTTTCAAAATTATCGAACGTATCCGGCGAGAATCTCCTATTCTCGTATGCTAGATCGGTAACAAGAACCGTACAAGATACGATAATAATACAGAAGTGTATAACTCTCTACCGTGATAAAACTTTACGCTACCACGCTTACGGTCGTCCCGTTAACACGAAGGAGGCAAAGCTCCCTCAAGTTCTGGATGATATTGAAACACTGCCAAATATTTTGGGTAAATTCGAAAGAATGAACGTATGCAGCGGCATAGGCCTCGTCAATGTCCATTATTTGCAAATTGACAAGGTATTTCAAGACTATCTTCATCAATGGCATCACTATAACTGCCCTCTAATCTCGAAGGCGAAGAGATGCGACAATTGCTTGAAGCTGCGGAAAGTACAATTACAAAAGGAAGCAAGGTTCAAGAAAATCCAAACGAAACAACACGTTTTTAGCTCTTTAAATCCAGTAGAGAAAGAGAAGTTAGCGGCTGTGCGAAAAAAAAAAAGTTACGAAAGACGGAAGAAAAACCGCGCGAAAGTACAAATGACGTTGTTACTGTCGTTAAGAAAAAATTATCAAAATTGACGAATCAATAAACTTTCATAAACCAATTTTGAAGTTATTTATCTCCTGTTCCTGCCGTATAAAACATCAAAAAACGTTTATTCTACACTGAAAAAAATATATAGTTGCATTGACTAATTTGCGTTTGCTGACGTTCGACAGAGTTATTGATTTTTGTAACTAAAGAATTAGTTTGTTCAACAATTATTCGCATCGGCTGGCCAAAATATATTTGAGTCAACCAATATCTTTTGTTATATTAAATACAAATTCGGTTAAACATTGGCAAACACTGATTTAGTCCATCCAGAGACACTTTTCTCAGTGTATCGATAGAAGATTTCGTGAAGTAAATTATACATGTAATGTATTCTTTATTCGTGAAAAAGTCTCACTTTCCGGATTATTTAAAAAGTGTCTAGCACTCGCTACAAATATACGCTTAAAAAACTAAGCACGGAATAACTCCATTTGCCAAAGTGCTACAGGGTTATACAGTAGACTCGCGCCATTAGAGAGTGGGAGAGATATATTTATTTCTACCTCTGTCGCACGAGGAGCACTCGATCACAGCGCCGTTTACGGCGCGACTTCAGAAAATGAGTCATCCCTCACCATCGGAGTCGCAAGACCTGCATATAAGACCGTAGCCGTGGCAGTAGTATTCAGGAAGTAGATGTCGCTTTGAGACAAAAATTTCGCTGCGAACATCCGGCCACGTTAAAATAGCTTGTTTGATATAAATTTTGCGAGCCGGGGTTCAGCGGGGTTATTTTCGCGGTGCGAAGCTGGGCAGAAAAAGTGTTGTGTCGTGCTCGGAGGCTTAAATGATTATTTGATAGTCAGCAGCAGTAGATAAAAATAAAGAATGGACTACTGGTCGACGTGGTTGCTGTGCATTTCGCTCCTCGGCACCGTTTTACTTACGAGTGGCGTCGAGTTAACCTTTGAATTACCAGACAATGCCAAGGAGTGCTTTTACCAAGAAATCAAAAAGAATGTCTCATCCACGCTTGAATTTCAGGTATATTTCTTGCAAAGGATTTATCTTTTGATCTCTGAATATAAGATTCCTACTGAATATAATTAATCTATTTATTATTACGTTTCTGGGAGGGGCATACCAAAAATTATTAGTATTAATTTCCAATATTTAGATAAATTATAAAACTTGAAGTTGCTACATAAATTATATTGATTGGCAGGTTGTAACAGGTGGACAATATGATGTTGATGTTACATTAGAGGCACCAAATAAAGAAATTATTTATCGACAAGTGAAGACACAGTTTGACTCACACACGTTTGTACCAGCGGTGACTGGTGTATATAAAGCATGTTTCAGCAATGAGTTTTCCACATTTTCACATAAGCTTGTCTACATGGATTTCCAAGTTGGAGACGAGCCACCTCTTCCTGGCCTTGGCGAACATGTAACTGTTATGACTCAAGTAAGTTTATCATTAGTTTTTCAGTCATATAATAAATCTAAGTAGTCAATTGGGTATCTGTTATGTCTATATCTACTTTTATTCCACCAACATAAATTTTAAGAATTTGTACCATTTATAGATGGAGTCGTCTGCACAAGAGATACACAAACATTTAAACAGTATCCTGGATTATCAGACACATCATCGATTACGTGAAGCTCAGGGCCGAAAGCGTGCTGAAGATCTAAACGAGCGTGTATTGTGGTGGTCTGTTATGGAGACTGCTGCAATCCTTATTATTACTATAGGCCAAGTTTTCGTCCTTAAAAATTTCTTCACTGAAAGGACCTCCTTTCAATCCTCCTTTCAAAAGCACTAACATTGCCGTTAATCAATGAGACCTCGTAACATCGTGAGTCCGTTGCACAATGTTCCTGTCTGATTTTCTTGGTGATCGACGAGCAGAATTTTAAATCGTCTTCTGGATCGTTTATCGCGTTGATCGAGTGCCAGGACAGTCATTTTCTGTTTGTGCGATCGCTCGATCGTAAAACGCCGGTCGATAATTGATTCCCGAATAGCGCGAGAACAGTAAGAGCCGTAACGTTCCGTCGTAAGCGCCACTGGACATACGTTTTACGTCGTGTGTATTTGTACTTGGGTATTAATTTATGGAACGATAGACATGTGTACTTTAATGAAGGTGCCGGTATGACCTATCAACTTTGATAGGAAGAGTAGGAGCAATAGAATTGCCTTACATCCTCTACTTCTCAGATTTTGGCGTAAGTGTTAAACCTACGTCAAAGTCAGCAGTTCGTTATCGATGACAGCATCATATGATTTATGTTTCTTCATACTGTACGTGTGTAATACAATCGATTAAAATATTTGCGTGAATACTCGAACCTTTGGTATACGTCGATCAGTTATTTATATCTGGCGCAACACCTTACATCGCAAATTGCGCATTCCAACATAGTATAAATTCAAGACCAGCTTTAAATGTTCTCTTATTCACTCGAATTAAATTAACAAAAAAACAAGCAGGCGATGAGGAACTATATTCACAATTAATGCATGGATTTAAACAATTTTTAGATTTCCTTAGTATTATTATTCACTAAACTATTTAGTGATAATCTTAACTTGATCAATCGTTTGTTTCGTAATGGCATTATAGAACAGAAAGAATGTCCTGACGTAATGACAAGGCATGCTGAGGTAACTACGTTGTGTTTTGCGGTTCGTCTGTTTACAGTTTGCTATATTTTTTGTTCTGCATATGCAGCGCAGGTGAATAAATGTTTTATTGTGTGTGCAAACATCGAGAAACTAGCATTCTTGAAAAATTTGCATCATCAGTGGAGAAGCCACGTATCGACAAGTGGCAAGGAAGGAAATTTAAATTTTACTCTGTCATAACGGAAGTACGTGTCATAGAGAGACAGGCGGTGTTTCAGCGTATATTCTACTGGACCGTTACTCATAGTGACAATAAATAGAATCTGTACAGCAGCTGTTTTAACCTAAGATTTGAAGTTTCATTTAATTTTTTATCTAGATATTCACATAAAAATTGAGTATCATGGAGGTAATTATGATGTTGAAAGTATATTTTATGTTTAATAAATGTTATGTTACTGATAAGTTCACATATATTGATAAAAATATGTAATTAAAATTTTGTACAATACCATACTGTTTTATCCTACCAATGACAAATGGATGTCGAATGAATAATATTAATGTTATATTTAACATTACGTGAGTAAGTGTAAATTCATTAGAAAACTTTACTTGTTGTTAGGAACAAAATATTCCAATTGAAATCAATGCTGGTAAACTACTGGAATGGTTAATTAATAGAAGACATTGTAATCGAGACTGGCAATCAAACGTTTTAATTATAAGGGAAAAGATTAATAATGCTATTCAGGATATGCCGATTCATGAAGGCATTGCTAAGTTGTTGTCTGGTACATGTATGTAAATTTAATTTTAGTAGAAACAAGTAACATTCATTTGGAAAAGATACTTATTTTATGTTATATTGGTTTTCAGATATAAATTATTTTCACTGTAAAAGGATAGTTGAAATATTGAAAGAAACTGAAGCAGATTCTAAGAATTTATTTGGTCATTATGGATCACAACGAATGAAAGATTGGCAAGAAATTCTGCGTTTGTATGAAAAGGACAATCTTTATCTTGCAGAAGCTGCGCAAATGCTTAATAGAAATATAACCTATGAAGTACCCAGTTTTAAAAAACAAATCCAAAAGTTTGAGCAAATTCAAAATGTAAGTAGCATAATTTAAAACAGTATAAAATTGATATTAATAAACTTTGTACACAAAATAAGATTCTTGTTCATCAGTAATACTATTTTTAGGAGTTGGATAAAAAACAAGCTGAATATAAGAAATCAGAAAATACTGCACAATCAGAATTTACAGCTCTTTGCAAACAATTAGGAATTCCTGGAAAAACAATTAAAAGAGAATTGGTAGAACGTATCATAGAGTTACCAGAAATATATGATAAATTTGCTAAAAAAGCAAAATCCATAGAAAACGTTATAGAATTTTATAGTACCTTTGTTCAGTATACATTAGGAAGACAGCATGATGGTGGCTGCGTACCTATGGTCAAATACATCTGTGGTAACTTAATTCGTAGTTGATTTTTAAATTGGGTATATTTATTTTATATCATTTATTTTATTTCTCATATTATTATTTATTTCAGAAAAGGGTAATGTTACTACTTATGAATGGACATATGGTGAACCACCATTATCCATTATGGAACCACCTTTGAATATAAACTTTGACAATGAAGGCGACAATACGAATAGTCAAGATACTATTAATGAGGTATGATATTTATCACAATAATAATAATTTAGCTTAATTTATTAAGCAATAGTTTTTCTTGTTTGACACAATTGTAGATAGATTTTGGTGAAAGCGCTGCTGGTGGTATTAATTTGGGTGCAATAGATGCTGATGGTGCTATCAATTTTGGAGATGATGTTAATTTAGAGAATGCTGGAGATATAGACTGGGGTAACATTGGTGTGGATGAAGTTGTTGAAGGCGAGATAGACTTCAACGTTTCTTTGGAAGAATCAGGTATAGTCGTTGAGGATGCTGGAAATGATGGAGGCACTGCAACGGGAAACGATGCTTTAACTATATTGGATAATCCAGCAACAAGAAATGATTTTATTGACCAACTATTTGAAGTATGTCATAAATCTATTTTATCAAATACTCTATAGAAATTGAATTTATCATATTAACAATAAAAAAACAATTTTACTTATAACAGCTTGAAGCCTTTTTGAAGTTACGACTTTACGAATTTCAAGGCGACAGTAGTAAAAGTCTTTTGGCCATGAGTCAATTCCAAGAAGCATCACCTCTGCTTCAACTTGCCACACTAGACAGTACTCAGAGTATGTTGGATAATGTCCAAGTTCTTCTAACGGAAATTTTGGACAGTAGAGTTCAGCATCTTCACAATGTCAAACATTCACCAAGGTAATTTGAATAAATTTATTATGTAATAATTCTGAAGCGTTCTAGTAATATATATTGATAATTATGAATAATTTATCGTGACAGATATGTAGACGTATTGAGTGGTGTATTAAAGCAAAAATTGTCATTGGTGGAAAAAATGGTTCTATCGCAAAAGTTGGTTGAGCAAAGAATAAAAGAAGCTAGAGAACAAGCTCTTGCGTTACAACCAATGTTAAAGCTTGTAATACAGAGGACAAAAGAATTACAGATCGAGGTGGGTGTAATTCTATATGAAATAGTATTAATTTTTTTGGTCATCAAACGGCTAATTTTGAGCATTGTTAACTATTTATTTTTCAGATTGAACAAGATATATCTAAGAAATACAAAAACAGAGTGGTACGATTAACAGGTGGTGTGCATACCTTATAAGTAATGAAATTAAGTAACTACGGGTTTATGGGATACGTTTGAAATAATAAAAATTTTATATGTTTCATGGGTTGTATAATTTTTTTTACTGGTCGTCGTAGCTTAACTTAGGGTACGTTCTGAATTCATTGTCAGTACTACAAATACCGTTGTGTTCTTGTGTACCAGCATGCAATTGAGAGTACTAAATTTCGAAACGTACCCTTAATCATGTACGTTTATTGATTACTTGTTACAACATATTGATTTTACACTACCCTGTCTCTAACGTATTTTTGAGCATATTATGGAAATTATTGATATTAAGAAAAGGTCTCAAATTTGAAATACATATAAGTCTGTTGCAATTGATGCCCATAATATTCTGGTACATGGTAAATTTATACGTTTCTAATGTACATAAATATGTATGTATAATTTATTTACTATATATTATTTAAGATCTTTAAATCATGATGAGTGGATTCTTTATGTTATTCTCTAATTGCTAAATGTAATATACATCTCACAGAATAAGCTTGCCATTCATATAATGATTAATGATTATAACGACCGAGGTAGTGAGCCCGCATAAGGAGAATAATAAAATTATAGTTTGCATCGAATGTGTTTAAAGCTATGCAATTATTTGTATACACTATTCTATATGAAGTCAACGTATTTAAACATCATGATTATACATTTCTACCATGTTTTGTATATACTTCAAAACTATCTGTTCCATAAAACGTTCATTTTGCATGGTTTAAAGTGTATCATGTAATGACAATCCATTTGAAAAATATAATGTTGTAATTAAATTTATTTTGCATTAAACTACAGAAATGAGTAAAAATCAATACCTTGCAGCCAGCATTAACTAGTTTAAAATGCAACACTCAATATCTGTATGTCAGGCAGTATTTTTCGTAGCAAGTGTATTATTACCGATTTCTGATTAATATATTATGTTCGTCAATGTTATAAAAGAGAAGTGCAATTCTAGCAATCACTTTTCCTAAATTAACAAAGCATTTAATTCCCTCCCAATTAGAACATAATATATTTGGCACGAAATTATATTTGATTGGAATGCCTTTAGTCGATACCAAAACTACCTTTTTCCTAACAGTGAAATCTAACTTGTTATGCAAAAGCTAAAAGATCATGAAAAGATTTTGCACCAGCCTCCATGGTGACGACATGCACATAGCTTTTGTTTTAGGACACGGATATCGACTTAAGCATTCGGCCAATGATCTGTCGCATTCGCACAAACGTTGGGCACATGATCCTGATGATCCCCATTCACCATGCTCAATAGCTGTAATCGAAAAATAATTTACTGTGAATTTTGAATCCGGATTCACAAATCAAACAGATAAGTAACTCATACACATAATACTGATATTAAATAATAATATAGATAAAACCGACCGCAGATAGGCTTGTAGCCTCGATGGCACTTCCAGTAATAAGGGACAAAGTATTCTAAAAACATTGGGCACTCTGTAGCATCGTAACACCAGTCGTGCATCTTGCAGCATCTGAAATCAGACCTCTTCTACTTTTGAAAGGAATTAAACTTATCGGAGCAAACGTATAATTCAGAATTGTTATTATAGCATAATTACACAGTTTTCCTCACTTACTAGTAAGGTATAGCATCCTTAGATATAAATAGTTAATTCAGAAGCGCTAATAATATAGGAATTTTCCATCCAGAAAATGTACCTTCTGCAATGCCAGAAGGTGGTTCGGATGGTCTTGATGCTCATAGAAAAGTGTGCCGGTATACAGGTGATTCTTAGATGGACTTACCGGTCGATTCCGTCTATCGTGTATCCGGATCCCAGAAAGCCACAGTAACATCCGTAACCCTTGTAATCAAGAGGATCGCAGCCAGTGGCGCAGACGACCATGTTATACAAATGTATGACTCCTCTTTTGAATCTTGCCCCGCGCAAATGTCGCCCGGCGTCTAACCAGCTGAAAGTGTCTCGTTAAAATTAGTTTTAACAAGCAATCCGCTTATTCTATCAAATTTCTGCATGAAATTTTTATAAGTTTTTTTTTCTACTGCTCCGATATCTTTCGCAGAATTCTTTGATGAGATAAGTAATAATGCGCTGAGTGAATTCGTTAACGACGTCACGTAAAGCCGTATCGAGCACCAGCATAAAACAATATTCTGCATCAAGTTAGTTACTATCGCATACGCATATATAAAATAATACTATATGTCATTGAAAAGTCTTCATACCTCCAAACAATATCTTTACATCACGTTTCTGGCTTTATTTATTGCTTTGGAAATTAAATGCAAATTTTTTCACGTCTCGCTGACATATGAATTTGACTATACCAAACGATCTATTTGCAAACTCGAAATGACGTGATAAGATAATTTTGCTTAAGGAGTATAAATAAATTTTGATCATAACAGAAACAACAAAGACGCTGCTTCGGATCTTACAATTAGATTCATTTACAGAAGTCATTTTGTCCTTACGAAATTTGTTTGGTCCAGCTGTTATTGAACATAGCGGAGTGTTTAGAAAATGAAGATCTCGATTGACGAGGATTCTTGTAATGACAGTCGCTGCTGGAAGATACACTTTTCCATGGATCCCCACTGTATCCTAGATACAATTCATCTCCGGATAGGATATTTCTGTTCTCCTGATCCTCAACTCGATTCGTTGCCATCTCGGAGTCTCGTTCCCGTCGATGAGCACTAGGAACACCGAGTATCTGACCCCCTGCAATGTTTCCTAAGCATTTTTAACAGGCCTGACAACACACATCGGTATTATAAGAACTTAGAGTATCGTCTAGACCATATTTTAATCTTCCTTATAGTCTACTTCCATAAACCACTTTAAATATTATGTAAAAAAGCTGATTCTTGTTTTCTCTTTCAAACTAGATCAAGTAATACGTTTATTTAACGATATTTAATAATATCAAAAATATGTTTCCCAATTATTCATTACTTGATTGATGAGTCAGTTAAAATAAGTTATAATGCACATAGTCTAATACGAATTAGATAAAGCGGCAGAATACGACACCTCGTTTGAAGAGCTTCATGTAAAGAAACTGAACAATCTACAGCTAACTTCAAGAAAGAGTCGTATTCTGCAGTTTAGCCATGAATTATCTCGCGTAAATGAGCTCTATGGTTCCAGACTCTACACGTCTAACGAAAGATTACTTTCACCTTTGTTACAACCTATGCATATGCATGGTTTTGCACTGAGTACATTTTATTGTTCTATCTCAGCATATACTTGTCAGTTTATGTAAAACCGTGTGTGATTTGCTAAGGATTGCATTGCTTACGAACTGTCGGAAAAATACATTGGAACTCGTGAACCGATTACATGCGTTATACATACCAGTGCACGAAGAAATTCTTAAACAGAGAGTGAGGTTAGGAAGGTCGGTAATATCATAGGTCGCTGTATAAGCATAGCGTACAATATAATTGGCATTAAGCACGCAGAAGACGTTTGACATTGTGTCTTTGTCGCGTAGTACGATTCATTTTTTCAGTGATCTAGGCTAGTTAACTTCTTCGTTCATGAAACTGGGCTAGCTCGACCTTCGAGGCTTTTCAAATGCACCACAAACTACCGAACAACTGGCGCGAGGAGCCAACAAAGTACATCGCGTGCAAACTTGAACGATCTTCCGCTAGGTTGACCCGACTCATCAGTTTATACCGGAAGGGCGGAAGTTCAACTAAATCAGTAGGCATTCACTATTGTGCAGGTATTCTTCCAATTTCATTTATGCCGTTCAGGATTCTTTACCTATCTTTGTAATATATTTGACTATTCTAGTAAAATTCTATTCTTGCCGTGTGAGCGTCGCACGTGCAAATCGCCGTCGTACGCGCAACGATACAAGTTGATGTCTATGAGGCCAAACCTTGACGTTCAAATTTTTAATATGTTTCGTCCTAGTAAAGAGGATATCGACTATTGTGGACTTGTATTACAATCAATTGATTCGAAAAGGCAAGAAAAAATCTTTCATCGTACGAAATTCCGGTAGACCGAATCTTGATACCGATCGCATTTCTTCATCTCTTATTAACGTTACTTTATCTTTTGCTTTTCTGTTTCTTCTTTTATCTTCGACTAACCAAACGACACTTACCTTTGATCGAGCATTCATTCCTGTAACAAGAATATGGATAGAATTTTTTTTATTTCCCTTGCTCGGTCTGTTATTCTTCGTATTATTATTCGATGGCGACTAATTAAATGCGATTTTTGTTTATCAAAGTTACCGGAGAGATACCAGTATAACATAATCTTATTTATCTTTTTCTACCTAGAAATTCAAAGTCTTCGGCATGGGTTGGTTTATTGTTTACAGGCCTGGAGATTTTTCTCATCCATTTATACTTTGAGTCCATATTTTGAATGTTAAGTTAAAATTTCATTTTCTTTTTATGTAGACAGCGATACCACGGTTCTAGTATAGCAATTATAATTTCTTTGCAACCAATTTCCAATATATCGAATATTTAAGTGCGCGTTTTATTTCTGTTGAATATAAAAATTACAATTTCGGATTTTAATTATCAAATTGATATTCGCTTTATTTATTTAATTCCAATCTTACTCCGATTTACTTAATAAAATTTTGATATCCAAAATGAAATAGATCTATAATTATAATATTCTCATAAAAATATATACACTTACATATTATCAATACAATCATATAACATTTACAAATTCAGCATTGGCGGCTATGCAAAGTAATTAGTCGCACTAATTATTTTGACCAATTTTTATTCTTATCATAGAACTTTAATTGTGGGCATTAATTTATAGATTTTTCATATATATTAAATATCCACCGCAAGCCTATTACCGATAAAGATAAACGTTATCAATATTAGCAACATGTACTAACACAACTCTTGTGCACCAACTAGATGTCTGAAACCTGTTCTAGACATATTCCACGCTAGTCCCATACTAGTCCTGCACTTAAAAATTTAGCCTGGAGGGTGCGAAAGATTCTTGAAGAGATTCGCGGAGGAGTTTATAAAATCTGGATCTTTGAAGTAATTGGGTCCTCATTTCCTTGACAAGGGTCGGCGGTGGACACTGCCGAGTGGATTATGCGTAACAGCGAGCTCTATCTGTATAGTTAGAGCGTGTCGTGGCCTCTATTGCCTTATGTGAGAACCTTTGTAAAAAAGTGAAAAATTGCTGAAGGTGTTTTTTGCTCCACGTGACGTTGCATGCAGCATGGAACGAAGTTATGACTTTTCAAAGGAATCCCTACAAGCAGCAACTTTCCCATAATATTTAAAAATTCGGTCAGTAGCCGTGAATTTTGCGGTCGGGAATGACTAGTTCTAATTAATTGCGTGCTAACGAAGTCATGCGTCTTTCCGAATCGTCGAGAAGATAAGACACTGAGAGAAGAAAGAAAGCTGTATAGGAATCATGGACCTATTAATTAGCTCTTTGCGCAAGAAAGGACTACTCAGAGAGTTTTGTGTGATTTAACTGGAACAACTTAAACTGTTCATTCGCTATTATCCAAATGAGCAATATTTTTGAGATATATTATCTTCGAATTAGAAAACCTAATCCAAACTCTCTAAAAGTTCTTCTCTATGATTAAGTTGAAATTAAGGATTTTGCTAATACCCTTTCACACTATTTAAAAAACAAAATCATTTGACCAGAAATTCTTTGAAATACTTAACCTCGTACTGTGACAGTTGATATTATATATACATATATATCCGTTATATATAATATTGTAACTACATCGTTATAATGAATAGCTGTATTTGACAGATAATCCATGCTTATCATAATTAATTGAAAGATACTTGTCAGGGCGATAATAGCGATAGAGAAAACTGCAAGGACCTGATGAGCGTCAATCAATAAAAAATCGATCTTTCAAATGGCAGTTCTGTTGACTAATTGATTTTTTGTATTTAAAGAAAATGCACTATTCATTTATTTGCACAAGCTGATTACGTCCAAGGTCTCAGTAAAGCTTCATCTTCCTTTTATATCAATTTAGCCTGGACCTTAAATTGAATTGATAGAGATAGCTGATTCAGATCGAAACGTGAAAATCCTTTTGTCTGATTTTGGACCCTTTTTTCTACAGGAAAATACG
>JAYRCB010000052.1:416557-439564 GCA_036026315.1 Trachelus stipa
TACGTCAGTATGAATGCCTGGAGGTGTTGCTGTCGGCTAATTGGCCAGTCAAGGTGTATCTCCCATGAGATAGATGGAAAACGAAGTAAGGAAGAAAAGAAGGAAGGAAGAAAGTTACTAAGAGATCTCCTTCTGACCTGAACAATTCGTTAGCAGATTCAGTACATGAATAAGATATTGCTGTGTGTATGTACATATGTGTGTATATGTGCTGTGTGGGTCACCTATCTAAAGGCCATGTGTCTGGAACGTAACGGAAGCCTCGCTAGTTAACTTCTCTACTCCTGTGCGAACTTCATTAATTAAACGCCTCGTTACCGTATTCGGATTTGGTCCTTTCACAACTACCAAACCCTATCCTGGCGAATGGATGCTTGGACCATTGTTAAAAAGCAGAACCACAGATACGTCATAGAATAAAGTTATGAGGATGTTTCTGTGATAAACTAATATTACAAATGTATTATAGATTGTTTTGGGTTATACGTACCAGCGTATGCTGATGTTAGAAGCATTGTAAGGAATGCTAAAGCGTATGTTGCACATGGATTCTGAGATTGTTCAAGCAATTGACAGTTGTTCCAGCTGCTGGATACACGTGTCCAAAATGAACGATACATTTGGGTTTCCGTTACGAGGTAGGATATCGTGATTCTTTTACTTCTGTCACCGGGCAACTTCCGATAATGATTTCTTAGTTATTGTTGGGTTCACCACTAAACGACCAAAGTTTTTTTGAATTTTCCCGCCGGTCATCGCAATGGCAGTTAAAAGTGTCCCACCATTGATTTCGTTCACTATTCACTTTGCTATTTTTCGAATGATTTTTTTTCATTTAATTAGTTTACGCGGAAAAAAACGTCTCCTGGACCATTTGATCTTTATGGAGTTTCTTCTCATCAAGGACTGCGTTTCCGATGGTTGGCCAAGAGTAAGTGGCGAAGAGTAAGAAGCACCAGCATGGTGCCTGCTTAGAAAACGACATACTCTTTCCCCTTCTACTGTTCCTATAGATCCTTTAACGTTCTCCTACCTAAACGACAATGAAAAGTTTTCGCATAATTTTCGAGATCACCTGAAACCAATTTCGTACAATAGTGGTAAGGAAGTTTGAATTTGTCGGTTACTTTTTTTTAGATAATGAAAGTAATGTTTAAGCATAAAGTATTTGATGTATGTAACCTCTGTCTGAATTTGAAAAAAAACGAATCTTTATCCTTAAGCACTTAATTCAGTTTGATTAATTTATTTGTGCGGTACCAATCATGGAATATATAGTAATATTTTTTATTGTAATTTTCCAAAAAATTTGAAATTAACCAAAAAGACAATTACATTCATATCAGACCCTTTTCCCATAGTAAACTCATTTTTTTCTTCTTGTAAGCGAGGAGGCTTATTATGCTTCTTTTTTAAATATAAATTTGCGTCACACTATTGCACAACGGTAACGATTACACTATATTGATCAAGGAACCAAATAGAAGATAACACGCTGCATTCAAGATACTATCCGTAACACGCTCGCGTAAAAGTAACACTGCAACTAGCGGTACTTTACTTATGGTAGTGGTCATCGCGTCTCGGTGTAAGCATCGAGTGGTTAAAAAAAACACCGTTGCAATGAGAACTCGAGTAATTAGTCTAATAGTAAGTACGACCATAAAGACTTAACAAAGGTTCCCAAAGTTATGACGGCAAAACGAGATGTCACAGTTCACTCTGTTAAAGATCGTGCAAGTTACCTGACGTTAACCTCTTTAAATTCATCTACCTCCTTTTTCATATTAGACCCAATTTTTGATAGCATTTTTCATTCGAGATCGATTAATCATTTTCGAATTACCTATACGACAGTATATCGAAGAAAGTAGAACTCTTATTGGAAATTATATATTTTTTTCTTTATATAAAGGCGAATCCAGGATTTTTCTTTAAAAGGTCAATTTTCTGCTACAAGTCTGTTGGAGATGTGGTTTAGTGAAGGAGAATGCTGGTGAAACGGTAATATCGCTCCATGCGCTATTTCGCCAAGGAAACCCACGCTCTCTGAAAAGCGATGGCAGCGCCACGCGTTGCACAACAACGCAGTACCATTACTCGGACAGTTGCGAAAATGCAGCGCTCTTTGGAGTTGGGAAACTCTGGTATAACTTTGTCGGAGACAATGGCCGCATCTTGTTCATCGCGTAAATGCTTTCCGGTAATCTGTACGTCGGTACGTTGATGAACCATACATGTAATATATGAAGAAACGTCTTGTTTGGTTTTGTAATTGTATTATATCAAATGCTAAAAGAAGCTAGAAAATCAATATAAATCATATGGTACTTCGTGTCATTCGTATTCACCATATAGGTTAGGTTGACATTATCAGGATGACGTATAATATGTATTATCGAATCTTCATCTGTGCCTGTATCGGAATCTTCGTATCGTGAGGATATATTTAAATCAGGCAAGGCCAGGCTAACCTGTACCAGCAATCAGGTACATCCTAGATTCGTGAGGATATATTTAAATCAGGCAAGGCCAGGCTAACCTGTACCAGCAATCAGGTACATCCTAGATTCGTACTTTATTACTTGATTAATTTATCGATTCAAATTAAATGATTTACCAGCACACAGGCTTTATTAGAATTTAATTTATTTTAATTATAGTCCTATCCTTTGTTACTCTGTGAATAACCGTATTATATAGATACTTTTGGTAAAGTTTGAAAGCATTATGTGACACAAACATGGCAGTGAATTTCGGGAATATTGTGAAAGATTGTGCGTCTGACGTAATATTGTCTACTGTGATTGAGTAATATAACAAGTGTTTATCGTGTACTTCCTAGCTGTTTCTGGCCCGACACTGATGACATTGATTAAACAAGTTATGAAGTTTTGATTGATCGCAAGGGTGGTAGGGGGATGCGTTATGATGTGGGAGCGTATTTTAATTTAAATTGTATTTACAAAAAGTTGCAAGATGTGGGAATTTATTGCAATATCATTGTTATATATTATGAGTAAAGTTGTATTGTGCATCAAGTGTGGTTTACGTTATATGTGGAAAATTGTAAATATTGTTTTTCGTTATACAATTCATAATGAATTATAAAAAATACACATGAACATTAAAAAGAAACGCAATCTGAAATATTTGAATGTGTTTTGTAATGGGGAATGAAATAAGTTTTAAAAAGATGATTCGTTGAAATGTTATCAGTTAGAAAAGTCTTATGAATATTTATTTATACTTTTTATCGATAATGTCATTCTGCTATAGGTACTCTAGATTTCAAAAGGGCTAATAATAACGTTGTCCTTTTAAATATAAATTCCATAACACTCTCTTCGTTTTCATCAATATTTCATAAATTTTTGTTACGCAGCATCACTGGATTTCTTGACTTTGATTATACTTTTGAGATTATTAACAAAGGGATCGGCAGATGAGAAATCTTTATTATCAGGATTCGACCGTTATATCTACGTAGTAACGAATTTCTTGGGGAAAACTCGAAATGAAATTATTTTCATGGCCGCGTGATGAGTAAGTGAACTAATTGAAAATTCTAAGGGCAGTATACATACATGTTAAATGTCATATTTTCGCTTAGATTATAAGCAAGGGTTATCATTATAACGTATATGGGCTGTAATAAATGAAAAGTTTCGTTGATATCCGTTTGAACGTGATTAGTCGAAATTATAAAAAAATTCAGTTGACAATAATTTTCATTTGTCTTATGGTAAAAATTCGTGTTTTCAAAATTACATCACTACGATATTTTTGTCTGATGAGGGAAATCTGCTGGATCGTGTCCCAATGTGCGCTATTATAATCACACTATGATTTGGGCAATTAGACAGAATTATACATCAAAACCAAAAATAATAATATTGAAGAGCAGGTACATCGAATGATAACAAAATCGTCATATGCACATTGGATAATGGAAAGTTGCTAATAATTGCAAGTAATTTGAATATATAAAATATATTATAAAGACATCATCCCGTGCTTGATGTAGTGCTTGATAAGTACAGGAATAAGATAATACGTCGCGGTGGCGTGATTTATTAATGTCCCATTAGGTAATAACTGTACAGATGTAAATCGGGACACAGTGTGGTTTTTTATACTTTTGCTGGTAGAGAAATCTTTTCTGCTTGTCTCGGTCAAGGTTGCGCCGGAAGGAAGTCCTGTACAATAAAGTCACGTGTCGCGAGTTTCTCGTAGCTGTTTTATTTCCTGGCGTGAAGTAACAACAGCGTTTTACTTTATAATTTTGTGATGAAATGATATCAATCAGTTTCGAAAGATTTTCAAAGGAATTGTTAATGGGATAAACTTTGTTCCGACTGACATATTGATGTTTTTTTATTCAATAGTCAGGAAGCGAATTATCGGATATATTAAATGCATAAAAAGAAGCTTAAAAAATTCAATATCCTTTTTACACAGCTTAGTTCTATGTAAGTATAGTTTTTCATATATTATAATTTTCAAAGTAATTGTGCGTCTTTCATAATCTTTTATGGATAGTGAAAAATGTTGTTTACAGTACATCACGGGTTATTCGTTTTTGACATTAAATACATTATTAACGATTGACCCACAGAAACAATAGATTTTATTATTGAGTTATGAGAGATGAGAAGATTCTGTAACATGATTACTTAACACTTATCTATCTAGCAGGCTGAGAGATAAGGATTTTTTGGGAAATTTCTCGTAATGCTAGTAGGTATTTAATTTTTGTTTCGGTGAAAAGTACAGATTTTGTAGGTAGTACAAAAAGATTTTCCTAAAAAATATTGAGAAATGGCGCATCGCTTCCAGGTACGTCCCAAAAAATGATTTGCGATACCAGGTGTGTCTTTAACAGGAGCCAATTAAAAAAAATATTAGTAAAGTTAAGTTATTACTAATTAAAATAACTGTCGTTTGAGGTTAATATAGCGACTTTAACAAAAATTATTTAAGTAAGTAAGCTCAGTTAACAGCATATGTGAGATCTCAGAAACTCGACTAAGCTAAGAGAATAGCGACGTAAAATTAGACTATTTATTCTATTCGTCGTAATGGTCTTGCAATGGAGTTTCACAAATTGACGTCTCGCAGACCTCACCTTGTAAAATATATTCCTAAAGACAGACTTGTATGGTTAAGGGAAAATTGATTCGGAGATCTTCGCTTCGAAACAAAATGATGTTCCCTACGAACCAAAACGGTTCCACTTTCTGCGTACGATAACAAGTTTCATTTACAAATCTGAGAGCCTCTTCTTTGTTTCGGTTGTACGAGACCGGTTACATTAACTTTCACCACATTTCATTCATCATCATCAGAATTACATTGCAATCTATTCTACCATCACATTTCATGGCATCTAAGGTAGAAACAATTCCTGCCCTTACAAAATTCACTGGTATATTTACACAATGCTAAAACAAAAATTACGAGCAACAATGATTGAATACGAAAATCATACTTGTAAATAAGACCCATCAAATCCACAAATTCTTTCTGCATTCCATTTGCAACTTTCATTATTTCAATACCAGTCCGATTCTTGTCTCTTAAAAATTGGACCTCGATCTAAAAAATGAATATATGACTTATAGAAAATACCGTGGCTTCCAATTCAAAATTTGTTTTCACTTTCCATTCAATTCTTTCAATTGATTCCACGAAAATATAAAGTTTCAAGGTGTCCTTAAAGATACTGTAATCTCCAGCAAAGCGTAGAGCCACGTATAATTGGTTTTTCGAAAACTAATATTGTCCAAGACAATGTATACTGCCCAAAAGTTCTGCATGACACGTTCAGTGCGACTGAAATTATCCTTTGGGAATCTTAAAGATAATTTTAGATTTTGTGTTTTGTCCGTAATGTTAAATATCGCACGTATTTAATTTACTTGTCGGATTTTTACGTGTTGCAATTGCGTCTCCACGCGCTTTGTATCGCAAAAAATTAAATTAACCAGTTTTGCATTTTTCATATGAGTGCGTAAAGACGAGATAAAGCCAACAGACGATCCAATATACCGTGGGAGACCATCACGTGAGTTAAAACTCGCACGGCATGTATTATCCGGAACTGATCGCAAACATTTGCTCGCTTCGGTGTTGCCAAGAATATTATTAATGTATTATCGATATATATAATATGTTCTGGATACGTATATACATATATGCGGATCATCGAGTTGATATTCTTATCTTGGGAAGAGCAATAAGTTACAAATTATTAGATTACAATAATCACAAGTTATTTTTTAGACAAATAAAAATACGTTTTGTCACTTGTTGTTAATAATAATAGCTAAAACGAGATATAACCCTTAAAACTTACCTCTGGGCTATCTCACACCCCTGAATAGGGTTTAAGGGTTAATCATCGATTTAAAATAATATCGAGCGATTATAGTTTATATGTTAATATTCTAGTTACGACAGGCTGAATGTTACAACTGGCTTTTCTGCGAATGAAAATAGAAAAAGAAATATTTCGTTGAATATAGTTTACTTTTAAACTTGCTTACGTATTCAGCCAATTATCATATCCGTTGGGAAATTTCTTGAAAAAGCGTTCGTTCTCTAGCATTAGGTGGATCCATTTCGTGCCATTGGATTGTATATGTATACGATAACAGTAATGCAGTGGGCGTAGGTTTTACTGATCTGAATTTGATTAGCGCGAAGAAATTTTTAAAAATTATGAAAACTTGAAAGAAATTTTTTGTAATAGGATTCATTATTATTTAACCTATAACTTAGCATTTAAAAAACATTGTATAATTTTATATACGACATAATCTTTATATACGGCAGTCAGGTACAGAATGAAATAATGATTGTTTACATACAATCGATTACGATCAAATACGATGGGTATGCTATATTTGTAATACTAAAAATGGTTGTAAAATTCGTATAGTATGTTACTTTCAATGCCACTTAAAGATTATTAGTGAAATTACGTTAGATGGGTTACGTAGCGTATTATAAATTCACGAAATATTCACTTTGATGTATACGAGTTATGTTATATGACTTTTGGACTTGTGGGATTCATAGATCGAAATTCGTTACTAAAACCTTATCGCGGTGGTGTCCATCGCTACGCAGAATCCTTACTGTTCGAATGATATTTCTGAAAACAATTCGAAATTTAACAGCAGACTTAAGACGAATTAAATAATGTAGCCTTGTGTAAGTATAAATTGAGCAACCTGTTTCTCCAGTTTCGTGCCTTGTATAGTCGTCATGGGTCTTAAGGCTATGATAAAGGCAGTTCTGCGCGAGACACTCATTACGATTTACCGAATGATTTGTCTATAAAGAGTATTTACGCAATTTATTATAGTAATAATAATCAGTGCTTAATTATTATTCCTTTAGCCCTTAGAACGCCAGGATGACGCTACTTGGCGTTACCCGATGACCCGTACACAATGACCGACACACGAACAACGTTTATATAGGAATGAGCCACTCACTGTCAGTCAAAGAGCGAAAGTATATTTTTGTTATATTTCATTATCGACCATCTTGTTTAACGTGATAAAATTACTTTTTACAACGGTGGAAAACAAAGTCCACGTCATGTAATTTATTCCACAATCATTTCTTTCGTGAAAATTAATAAAGATAGGCCGTCACGTTAGCTACGTTATCGTTCGAGCACGTTATAAACGTTATTCGCATATATCCTTATACAGATTATGCATATCCTTATACTTATCATAATATACAATGTGGACTATGAATTATCAGTAATTAATAATTTAATCAATAATCAATTCAATCGAATCAAACTTCTTTTATACGCAAAATTAAAAGAGAATATGTGTGGGTGGAAGGAATGATAACTTTATAAGGATACGATTGATATATCTACGTTTGCGATTATTCATGCGGTAAGTTGTATAAATGGTAATTAATTTCGAAAATCGTCTCAAATTTTAATTATCAAAATTGTCAGAATATTTTTATAGAGTTAAAATTTTTCGTTTCTCAAGCGTGTCAGTCATTTTATATTTATCGATAATCGGATGTATAGTTCCTGATAATGCGATTATCGCTAAAGGAAATATTTATGAAAATTCTTGAATGGAAGGAAACAATGTAATGCGCGTAAGATTCAGTTGATTGAGGTTTTGTCGGGTCTCCCATAACTGGTGTGTTTCGGGGTGGTACTTTTCCTTTGTCATAGTGCAAAATTACTAATAACGATTCATTCGTGTGGCATAAAAGGATTGTACGATTAACACTGAGTGGCTTTATGAAATTGTAAATAAGCTACCGACCCCATATGGTTGATGAAATTTTGCGGATCAGTCAAGTATTACGTAACCTCCAGTTTATTCTCTCAGCCAAACAAATCCATGCGAGCTGTTTTTTACCAACGATTTAATTCTCTTTCAGACAATTTGCTTCGCGACTTTATTCAATACGATTACAGTTTATCGACACTTTATTGCTTTAAACTTCATTTTTACATTCATACGAAAACGATTTATTTGTCAGGAAAGAGATCTGATTATTATGATATCCATGCGCGATATATCACTATCTAGATCAGGGTAGGGTAGACCGTTGATAAAAGTATTAAAGTTTCTTTGACGGTATTTTGAAAATAATCTTGCAAAAGCTGCGGTTCGAGAATCACGAGGAAACGTAGCATAGGTTTTCTATTTTTTTTTCTTAAACTTCTATGAGAGCACAGATGCAGATTCAAATAAAATTCAATTCATAATACGATTTTATTCTTTATTATTTTTTCAGGCTATCTGAGTTTTTATAACGCAACTTCCTCTTAGTGAAGAAACATGAGATTTTATTATTTCTATCGTTGTCGACCATTCCAAAGATACCTTTCATTGAAATTGTCTACAGTAACGCGACGTTATCTTAGCCAAATGGCTTTGTTCACTGTGCTAAACTTTCTTGGGAATACACGCGATGCTACCATAAGTAGTTACATATTGATGAATACAACCAACTACTCACGTTATCGTAGTTACAAGAAAGTCAGAACTGGCTTCAATGATATTTGTTAAGCTGAATTGCATTCTCGAAGATTTACACAGACAAATGGGAGGTCGAAGATTTTCTGTTTGTTAATAATATTAATTTCACATGTAAATGTGACATCAATCATATGATTCATAGAAGAAGATATTTGTCAATGGCAGATAGTCGTGCTATAACATTACGTGATTGTATTAGGTAATTGTCAAAATTTCTAGCAGTCCCTCAAATTTATGTCCGACTTTACCGAACGTCACATGGAACATTAATACTGAAGATTCCATAGTTTGAAGAGGCAGCGACTTAAGGAATGAGGAAATTTAAAAGTATTAAACTGTCACGTAATCGTCCAAAATCGAGAGCAGATTAAATTATTTTCTAATGAAAATCTAATTTCTTAATTTTTACAATAATTAAATACAGCCGCGCATTTTTTGCAAACAATTTTTAGTAACATTCTTAAAAAACAATCATAAATTTCCCATGGGTCTAGAAGTTACTTGCTACGAAACGGGGAAATGTGCCCGATCGACCGGTAATGTTTTCAGTATTCGGAGAGATAATAAAATCCATAAATTCGCCTGATCGAATCATCCCTTGCATAAGAGGGATAACGATGATAAGTCAAAAAGCGGAAAGACCAGCAGATTGTTTGCTAACTTATTTGCGAGTGTCCTGATGTCCCAGCACTCTCTCCATTCAGTACTCTTGCCAATCCTATGTAAATTTGCGACCTTCAGTCGTTACTTTTTGATCGGTTAATTTCAAGTTCTGTATTAACCTCATTCTCTACTGGCCGTTCAGTTACGATTATCTTCAAGGAAATAAGTCCGGCTGACTCGGCGGAGCGAGTACATCGGAAATTGCTAGAACGGGAGCAATTTCAGAGTAGCATTGCTACTTATAATGATTTTTTCGTCAATTTCTAAACTCTAATTTTTTCAGATTGAAATCATCCGAAAGTCTTTAACAGCTGGTTCCGTATAACAGGTGAGTTTTTTTTATTATTAAATTATAAGAATGTCAATAATTTTTCCTGGGTTTGTTATCTTTACTACGGTTTTTCTTCGCGTGTACACTTTCTTATGACATAGCGACATACTCTGTCATGTGTGAACCCTGACAACAGCTATATAATATCATTTGAGAAAAATGTGCTGAATTTGCAAATATTATTACGCGAAGAAAATAATATTTTCATATTCCCTTTTTCAAGAAAATAAAACGCAATTGTTATAGTCGTAAGAAAAATTCTTATTGCTAATAATTTTGTTGCCAAGGGTAATGTGTAGTATATCAATGGAAATCAATGGGAAATAATTAATTATTTTTAAATAAAGATTTTTGACAATAGGAAATTTTCTTACAGGTACACTTAGGTATTTTAAGAGGTATGATACATATTTTTATATATGTATCATTAAGTATATGGATCCTTCCATGTGAAATTTACACCAAAATTTTTTGGGGGAAACATTTTTTTTCGCGTTCTATGTTTCAAATAATCGAAAACTATTTTTTAATTTTAATATGATACTTGAAATTTTCGAGAAATTAATTTTTGAATTTTTCAAATTTGGAAAGAACATTTTTTAATAGTCCACAGTAAAAAAAGTTCCGATCATAAAATCTGTTGCTATACTGAGAATGTGCGTTCCCCTCCTAGCTTTGCAATATAGCGAAGTAGACGTTTTGTTGGTATTATTTTTATAACAGATTAGTGATTTTTTATAAACAATCTACATTTTTCCAAATTTGGAACTAATTTTTTTCACTTTTCTGATTCTAATACGATTGCCCGTGATTTGTAAATATCCTGCAAAAATTTTGCGATGTAGAAATGAAGAGTTTCGGCGTTATGAATTTTTCTAATTTTGAGCGCGCTTCCCTGCGAGCGAGCGAGCGAGTGCATTCCGAGATATCACTTGTTTGGACCTGCACGGATTGGACGGACTCGAAGCGCGAGTCGCGCTACATGCTGTTAACACCGATGCAGTTTTTATGAGTCTTTCGCGAGAGTCGAAGCTCCTAAAAAATTATACAGCAATGTCGAATTCACGATTTAAGCATGTATGTTGCAATCTATTCAATAAGGAAAAGCATTCTGGTAAGAAGCAAAAACGTTAAAACCGGACGATGTTATGTGTGCACAATACACATTAGAAGCGAATAAAATGGTTGAAAAAGATTTCAGTGATTTCAGTGAGTACATTTTAAATATCAAGTAGGCTTTTTTGTAAATAATAATTTTCAAATTATAATGTTTCATGATGAAATTTCATTCATCCAGCTACAAATGCAGGTGACAATTACAAAAGAATATCAGAATCTGATTTTTCTGAATATAAGGACGATTGTTACTCATCATGCATTGTGTGTGTGTGTGTAAATTTCGCATGGAATGACCCATATTAATACTATTGTTAAGTCAAGAAAAACTCTATGTGTTAATTAGCTTTTACTAAATATAATCTTTCCTTTAAAATACTTTCAGTCGCGTGAGGTTTATTTTATTCAAAGGCGAATTGTTTTTGATTTGATATTATTTTTTTATACTGTGATGTGTCTCATTAATAACGTGGCTTTTGTTTTAATGGTGTCAGAATGTCATCAGAACAGTGCTTTGTCATTATTGTGCAACAAAATGAGTTTCCCTTTTCTCGAAACTTTTAATAAAGCCGCAAGCTCTTTACTGGAATGCACCTGTATATATATAACGATATATTCATTTACAGACTTTTCTGCTCAGCTGGCTGCTTTAAATGACATTTTCAACTTATGATGCAGTGAAAACTGGTGTTTCTTGTCATATTATTGCTCTCGTCATATATTGCGGCATCGGATTACGATAGGCGGTATTAACGTTACGTCACAAACCCGTAGACAAAACGCATGCAGTTTTTGCAACAAACAAGATTTTATATGCACTTTGAAAAAATTCATAAAAATTTTGTACGCACAAAATTATTTGCCGTTGTATTTGTAGTATAAAATTTAAACTGGAAATGTATATGCCCGGCGTTGATTAATTTTTCTTGGACTTACCCATACAACAGTTTCAATGTTAGCTTCACCGAGATTAAACGGAAAACTTTGTGACAATATAACAAAACATGGTCATAATTTTGAAGTATTAAAAAGACAAAACTAAAAGATATCTTTGTGCTTTTTACACTAGATGGTAGTTCCAGCATCCACCTCCTCTTTCTTGTCTTTCTTGATACAGCCAGTTTCTCTTTGCGCAACATTTTATACCCCACCCTACGATTCCCAGAGGAATGCTCGCTTCAAGCACTACTTTCCACGAATATAAACTCAAATCGAGTTTCAAGTGTTTATCCACAGTCTCTGGGATGAATAATTTCCGAGCATTTCTTGCGACAGGCTTTTTTAAAGTTGCAATTCTTAAAGAAGGAATCAACTTTTTAATTTTACTAAATTGTTTAGCTAACAATGCTTGATCTAATACTTTATATTAACTGGGATTATATATCTTTGTATCTCATTCCAAAATTGTCCTCTAACAGAATAATATATTCTATTCAATACTCTTGGCTGAATTTCATTCTGATCGGCGAAACTTTGAACTTTCTTGATTCGTTCGGTAGGGCTCAGCAATTTCTCACGTCTGTCTCTCTCCTGTCTGCCTATACAGCACTATACTGAATATTTTCAAAAAGTACTATATGGAATTAAAAAAAAATATTATTTCGAATATTTTTAACCACACGAAATTAAGCACTAATGTCTGAGTAGGAGAAATGTGTCTGTGACGGCATACATTTTATTGTGTTATTTCCAATGCCATCTCAAACACTTTTCCTCAAAATAAGACGCACCAAGATTTTGCAAAACATTTATTGAAGGCTTATCCCTATACGGAATATGGACATAAGAATAAAGTCGTCGAAAGACATTGAACGATGACAAAAAATAATTTCCATAAAGACATCAAGCAGCCCCGTGGGCGACGCGAGGGACCGCAAAAAGATAGTAGAATAATAATGTAAAAGACGTTACGGATACGATAACGTATGTACATGAGTTCAGTTCAAAAAACTTGAAAGAAACTTATATAAGGTGAAACAAGTAGTGATTTTGTTAACATGTATGTAAATGTAGTTAACACTTTTGAAAAATGTAGTGGGGACGCCTTGAGCAGGTGGACGGCTTGCGCCGTCGCTGCGTGCCGCCACCCTATCTTTCACCCCAACCTTTGACCCTCAACTACCAATCCAGGAACCCATCATATCCAGTTAGTCAGGCGCAATCGCCTTGTTTCAGTCCGTTATTCGAACCAGGTGTTTCATTCAACCATTCCGGCAAAATCTGATCTGCCTATCGAACTGGTTACTGCGATAAAACGATTCGATGCTAATCCGTCTCATTTGATAATTTACGTACATGAAAAATCTCGTGTTTCCAACACAACTGGAACTGCTTAATCGGTATGAAGGCTCCTGAAATTCTCTTTCGAAATTTTCTTATTTTCCTCATTCCATATTTCTTACTCAAATGAGATATTTACTTTTGGCACCATATAACATTATATAAATTTACGTTTGAGTGTTCCACGAAACCTTATTGAAATATAATTTTTCATTTATCGTACAGTGGTAAATTTTTTTAATAAAAATTTTTTAATTCATGTAATGTTTTGCACGATTTAATGAGCTTTTTCTACATGCACCGCGTGATCTAAGAAGCGATGCTTTATAAATTTGCGTAACTGACCTCTGTAAAGTTAGCCGGCCAACTTCGCCTTTTTTAATTCTCTCCTATAAGATCGAATGTTGGTCCGTTTATTGCCGATTGTTAAGCTAATAAAAATTTTTGTTAATTATGGGTTTTTGTGTAAAATCGAAATCAAATTTTGGAATTAATTTAATCTACGCACGTGAAATTTTCTATAGATTGGGTTCCAAAACGCGGTTAGTCGATGTGAAATCGTTTGTTGTTCACGAATATAATAATTAAAATGTTTGTTAGATTATAGTTCGGTCTAAAGAAGCGAAAATGTATATGCCATCCAAATGGCGTACTTGAAATGATAATACCGTAAATACCTAAATTTCATCTTTGACCGACAGAATTTGACGAATCCGTGTGGGCGGCGGAGTAACTTCACGAAAAGAACCAATCATCGCCTAGTTATCAGCCCCTCCACTTTGAAGCTAATCCTGAATATTTACGATCAGCTCCCACTGCTACCAAAAACGGCAACAGTAGCATTGGCACAACCGTTACCATCATCGCCACTACCAACTGTACTACCACCTGTACCCAGCATCCCCCATCATAGGGATTTCGTATCCGACGCGCCATCCAGCCTGCGCCACTCGCCTACACTTCTGTAAAAGAGCCATCGCGCATCGGGAATCTCGTTCACTCACAACCTCCCGATCGCCGAAGAAGCATCAGCTGATTCGCCGCTCCAACCCTTGTTCTTCTTTTCCAATCACTCATCGTGAGGAACAACAGTTTGTGACTATTTAAGATGAAGAACACGGCAATCCCGACTTCCGGTTGCTCGGTACTCACCATTGCCTTGATTCTTCTGGTCTCCTTCAGCGTCGAAGTTTACGCGAAACGTGAGTAACGTAAACTTATAACAAAAATATTTTCTTACTTTATCAATTTTCTGTTTGTCAGGACTTTTTCCCTTCTCTATTCCAATTTCTCGTTCCATCGAAAAGTTAATTCTTTGTTTAGACTTTGGGTTGGAATATTTTTTTTCACTTTCGTACCGCGTGCTCAGGTAGTGTTTGCTTATCAAAGAAATGTTAATTAAAATTATACTTTTTTTATGATTAAAAAAACAGTTGCTCGTGTCTTGTGTTTTAAGATATTGTCAATTAGTCGGGAAAATCTGTTAAATTTTATTTCATAAATGAGCAAATTCGTAATATGAATATGTGACACGTGTTACATAATGCAGTCAAGTGGAATTTGTGCATTCCATTTTTGCTAATAAACTGTTGTTTTTGTGTAATTCTAATCACGGTATTATCTAACGTATAAATAATTAAATATTTCTTTGTACAGCAGCAAACGTATGCCCATACATTTTTTATGTGTTAAAAGTAAAAGTCTTACTGAACAACGTGTCGCGTAGTAAGAAAGTCAAAGGATAACTTTATTATGGGAGAATATTACACTTTGAAGTTTGAATGTCATTTTGGTTAGACCCGAATTCAAATATATATTGTATCGTTTTGATTATTCGCACATTGAAATCAAAAGTTACCTCAATCCATGAATGAACTTTACTGGCAATTGTCTGAGAGGGTGTGATTGACAGTTGTGCTTATCTCGATACGCGGACAATCTTTGAATTAGAGTTTGGGTGCAAATCGCGTCGCCAAGTTTTTGACAGTACTTGTAAAGTTGTGTAATTAAAATTTATCTCAAATATGTATGATAAGTTTTATCTTTAACGAACATAGCGTTTAAACACTTATTATTAATTTTGGCATTCTTAAACCGTACAGATCGATCAATTATGATATTTCCGGTGGGGTGCTAGTTTTCCGATGAATTGACACAGTTAGAAATCGCACGGTCAAAAATGACTCATGACCACGGACTAAGGGTTAATGTTAATTAACGTTGGACTTTAGCTCTATGAAAAATTCTTGTTATCGTTACGTTTGAGCCTAAAAGAGTTTCTCATTTCCTGGAAAAATATTTTTCTTTGTGATAACTCAAATCCATGATTCCAATTAACCCTACGGCGGGCGGGCCTTCTTCGTCTTAACGAGCGGTGTCTTGTACTTTGTACACGAGGAATTATTAGTTGAAAAAATTAGTTCAGGTGTTCAATAATAAAAAGTTATTTCTTGGATGATATAATATTATATTTTAGAATATTAAAGTAAGTATAATGTTTCACATCCTTTTAACAGGCTATGCTACAAACGAGAGGTTGTCGAGGACTCACTTCCTTCGAGGGCTTCAAGACGTGGGAGACACTATGTAGTTATTTAGAAAAAATATTTTGGAAACTTCTAAACAAATATTTTAATTTGCATATAATTCATTGAAGGAAATATAAACGGAAATAAGATCTAAAAGCTGTGATACAAAGAAACAGATGCACTTACTTCGATGGAGATGCCATATTCGCGAACGTTTCACAACACGTTGAAAACACTTCAAATTTGCTTCTTCGAATTCGTCCAGTTAGGTAGATAGTTAGGAACTGAATTTCAAAATCAATCCTATGGAACTTGAACGAGAACCGTACAATAGAGGAATACAAAGGGTGGCCAGGCCGGTTCCTTAACAGTAAAACGGTTTGCCCCACCACAAACTGACCAATGTGTACATAGTCACGTGCGCGCCCGCCGAAGGATTAATCAAGGGTGTAAAATTATAATAACGGGTTACTTTCTTTACAAACTACATCGTATTAGTGACTTGGATTATTCAGAAATATTCTATCCAGACGTCAATCCGTTCCTTCGTCTATTAATGCGCAATTTAATATTTCTTTTCAGACTGTACGCACAGCAGGGCATTTTCGTTACATTAAAACAGATATGAGTAATATGAAAACCGTCTCGTGAAGTTTTCATCATAAATGACTGAAGTTAAATAATTAAAAAAAAAAAAAAAATGTATAAAGTTTTTCATAAAAATGTAACCACAAATATAAAAACATATGTTGCCTACGATTGCAATAGGTGAATCTGATATATTTCTCGCACAATTTCATATATAAAAATTGCCCAAATGGCGTTCATTAAAAATATTCCTTCATTAAGTTACTACACCATAGAAAATGTTCCGTTTCGTTCCGTTACATTAAGTTCTTGAAAAGCCAATCTTGCAAAGTTCGAGAGTCTTGTTAGATATTATAATAAAAAGTTGAATTCTGCGAACATTTAGTCTCTTAAAGATATCGAAGATGATATTGTTATCACTAAGCCGATATTATTCGTATTATTTGCTTTTGAATGAAAAGTTTTTATGTGAACGCCTTCGCGACCGGTCTAAGTATTCCCCTTAATGACGTGCCCAGAATTCTTCCGCCTAACTTCGAAACGAAGGCCAATTCATTGCCATGTGAAACCTTGAAAGAGCTTTTGAGGTATAGTCACGTATAGTCACTTTGAAGATTGTCATCATCCGTAAAATGTTACGTAATCCATTGTGATACTAGGCTATATATTTCACTCTAAAAATAGAAGTATTCTTGACGTACGTTCGTTTTGAGGAAGGAGAAAAAAATTCATGAAAAATACATAGCGTTAATGTGTGCGTTAAAAGTGCATTGGGCCTGGGAGTAAAATTTACCTAGATTATCCTTCTAGGGTTAAATGATATGTCGAGTCGTTGTACCGTGTCGTAATGAAGCAAAGTAACTGTATGTGATACCTGGCTACTTTTTTTTAAAGGTAATTCGTTGGACTTGTAACGAGAGGCCTTTAAGAGTCTCAGGGGATGTTTCGGCGAGGATGAGGGATAATTAAATTATTTAGCGAGCTTTAGAAGTCTCCGCGGTGGGATTGGAATTTATCGTAACGCCCAGCACGTATCTTCGCGATGAAAAAGAAATCGTGCTAGATCCTCGCTCGGCTGCTTTTCTGCAATTTTCTTCGCTATTTTCTTTGAGTAACGTAATTCGTCTGTTATGGAAGTAGAAGTATGTTAACCAGGAAGGAACACACGAACGATTCGGTTAAAACTGTTTCATACGAAGGCACAGCTTCATCTCGATTTTAGATGAAACGTATTTTTAGCTTATCAGTCGGCAAACTGCGTGAGACGATTAAGTAGAGTTGGATTGTTTAAAAACTTTAACTTAGGAGCACAGTTAATTTTTTTAATCGCAGTAGGCGTTTCTTAACATCGTTTTCGGTCGTTCCTATAGGAACACGATGATGAAGAAGATACATGCACGGATGATGCAATCGGCTTGGGAGATATTTTAAATTTTTATTACCCGCATTAGGAGCTGATCCGAAATCACCACTTTATCATATCTATTATTAAATGGAAACTGGCTAATGGAAAATTCCCTGGTTCTTTTTTTTTTGTATTGCTAAGAAGCAGGTTTGAAAATTAAGTCAAGATTCTGAAACCCGTGCACACATTTTCGAGCTGTTTCGTTTTTCAATGAATGGACAAGTCGAATCATACTGAAATGCGAGACTATTTTAATTTCCGCTTAATCCTTTCTCCCTTGGCCCTAACGGCCTGTACACGTTTATTTGTCCTCGTATGTTGTCAGTTCATACTCTGAACGGGATTCTTGGTAAATTATATTTTCACACAGACAACAAAATATTAGAATGTTTTATTGGCGCATTACCTTCTCCGATTACGTAACTGGATAAATTTCACGAATTGTTCTATATATTCGCTCTGTATTGATTTATGCATTAAATTACATTATCACTAAAGCCGACGACCCTCGATCGTTATATCGTATTAAATCAGTCCGCTTATTTATTAATTATATCGATAATTATTTTCTTTAAATTGCAAAATTAAACGTAGTCTTGTTAAAACTAAAAGGTAAGAATATGTCAGGTAATCTCTCATTTTTTGGTTTAATCTCAAAATAAATATTAAGCAACGTAAATAATAATGATTGGTCCAATTAACTTTATAACTAAATTTTTTTTCAATATTACTGTCTTGTGTATCAGGCCTAATAACTGCATCGTCTATTAGACTTCGATGTTTATATAATTTCTATTTTTCATTTTCAAAACTGATGTTCAAATCGGCTTGAAGAGATGCTTGTATTGCATGAAATCAGTGCATCGAAGCATTAGAGTATCTCAAAGGTTCTTTCAAGGTATCTATGCTTTGAAAAAGAACTTAACCTCGAAAGATCTAAATCGTATTTAAAGACAAAAGTTGAGCAGTGAAAAGCTTTTCAGCACTTGACACTCCAAAGGGGAAGCACTTTATAAAAAATAATTGGTTTCATCATTTTTATTGCGGAGGAACTTTAAACTGCTCGTTTCATTACCAATCGATCATAGTCTCGTTAGCTGTCCAGTGCGGTCGGTATAGAAGGAGGAGAGCATTATGGGCCAGAAGTGACGAACACTTTAAGGAACTTTAGAGACTCCGACTATCAGCTTTGACTACCGCATTCTACCTGTGGTTAACTAGCCTCGCTAAATGCTCTCGTTACTAATCACGTTAGGCGAAAATTCCTCGCAACAATAAGGTCTTGTGGGTAACTTCATTCTACGTCTATGTAATTATTTTCTTTATTCTTATTGCAGTTGCAATTGTGCGGTTAGTTGATTTTGTATTTTTACGAAAATCTTTCATTTCTGCATTAACATTAAATTTAACTTATCAAGTACACGAGGAGGATACCTGCTTTACGTGTCTTTTTACATTTTTTTTTTTCGATATTATGCATCCAGTAGAATAATTTGAATCTCGGAGAAATTACTTTTTTTTTCATTTAACTAATGTTGAGAAAAAATTCAGAGCTTAGATTGGAAATAAGATTATAAAGTTTGCAGGAATTTATATTCGGTTTAAGAATGGAGCGATTTTTATCTACGCTCTTCAGTAGAACTTGCTAAATTTTCTACGTGCTATTTGTCTGGAATGATCAATAATAATAATAATGATATACGTATTTTTGCAAATCAGCTTGATTTTTGTGAATGTGTGATCGAAACTGTTTTTATTATTATTACTAGGCAGATACTCGATAGAGAAACATCCTGGCTATCGTCAGGATTGTAAATGGCGACTTTAGCTTTCTACGTGGAATAACCTATTTGCGGGGTGATTCAATTCCGGACTAGTATGCCAATTTGCACCCCTGTCACCGTGGTAACGGAAGTATAGAAAGGTAGATTAGGTTGACTTGGAACCCTTAATCGCCTATAAATTCTTTTATATTTTACAAGGGTATAATTGTGGTTCTTTCACTTTTTTCTTGTTTTAAATATATTTTGCTACCGTAAGATTGTTAGTCTTCATATTTATTATGTAATGTGCCATTGATCCATTTATTCCTAATAAAAATATAACATATTGTTATATACCTGTACGGCATATTATATTTTTGCAATTTATATTCATGGTAATTAATAAGATAGTGTCTATTGTAACTATACGCTGGGGTTGAGAAAAGAGCGCAGGTTTCGTTCAATCACCCTTACAGTTTATTTGATGCCAATATAATTGACTTGTCTTCACTAGAGCAATTCGTTTTACCAATTTTTTCTCGGTGTAAATTTATGATTCATGTAATTTTCACATAAAAAATTATTTGGAATTGAAGAAACAATTTCGAGGGTTCATGTAGAGAACGCGATATTTGGTGATGAATTTTTTTTCAATTACGAATTATTCATAGCGTAGTGAGGATGGTTTCTCGATAATCATTATTTCGCCAGGATGTGCCGTTTGAACCAATTGCGTGAAAATTACGTGTTAAATTCACATATATTGTTAATTTGGCAAATTAAGCTGAACATTTTTTGGATCTCGACAAAATTTGTATGACGTATTTTATTTTGAAAAATTCAATAGTAATTATAGAAACATAACTGTATAGGACACGTTATTGGTCGACACAATAAAAAAAGCAGAGTTTGACAAATTGTTACTTTTCCAGATAAATTTCATAACAGTACTCGTGTCGCACATACTGAACGGAACAAATTTTATTCATGAAATTCCAACTTTGCAACGCGCTAAAAAACTTTTCATGAATTGAATATATTATTTATATGACTTCATGGTTCACATCGCATAATAAATTTTGTTGAGTTGTTTTTCTCAGTCGAATAAATACAACGTGTTGAACGTGTGCACGACTCTTCGATTATCATCGCTATTCTAATGTTCCCCCTTATTTTAGGTGTCGTAACTTTTTGCAAACGCCATGAAGGAAAAATTTTAGGGTAGCCACGAATATAAAGTGCTTTTAATTAGCAGGAATTAACAATTCCTAATAATTACTCCTTGTTTGTTCCGAGCTCGAATATCGTGAATCCTAAATGATACGGAATATTACATACGTGTGTGAACGCTAGATTTTTTTAAAAATTCTACACAACCCGCAAGACCGATTAAACTGAAATTTACGGATAGGGAAAAGTTTTAGATACAAATGAGATAATCAAATTTGCATATGTCCAACATTTTCAATTTCCAAAATAGGGTATTTTTGATACTTTTTTTGTCACAACAAAAAAGCAAACGATGATTTTATATAAATTTACCTGAAAAATGCAACAATATGTATAATACATGAATACTGATAGATAGAAAGCAGGAAGTTACAGTAGTAGTAGTAGTAGTAGTTTTTTTATTCCAAAGTACGGCTTCTATCGCCTTACAGTTTTTACAGCATTCCCCACTCTTACTCTAGTTTAAGAATAACTTTATCGCATAACTCTTTAACACTGTTAACTCAGTATTAACACTTATCTTCAACAATTTATTTTACATTTTCATTTCACCCCCTCTTCTTAGTTCTCTTATATCGTCCGCTTGTTTTTACCTCCCCTTTTACTCTCTCCCTTTATTTACCTCAGTTCTCGACTTTTCGCCTGCTAATCTTTCGAATCGTTTTGCATACCCACACATCTCTGGGATCAGTTCCCAGTTCCCCTTCTTGCCGATATCCCGCTCATTTTTCCACCCACCGCACCGACTCCTTTCTTATTTTCTCCCTCGCTTGCTTGCAGACCCATATGTGTTCCAAACCCTCTCTCTTGTTTCCACAAATTCTGCAGCTCCAATCTGCGTATTCTTTCTTTCCGTCTCTATACGCCTTCCCACATTGTAGCCTGGCATATTCTTCCTTCATTCATCCCTGTATGTCCTTCGCGTCCCATTATTCTTCTCTTTCGATGCCTTTTTTAATGAATTTATGTCTTCCGAAAAACTTGATTTATCCATCTTACTCCAATCTCCTTGCATGTCTTGTTCTCTTTCTTTCTTTCCACTCTCGTTTCGAACAACTTTTCCAAAATTTCCTCTCTATCCTTTTTCCATATTCCCTGAATCGTCAGGCCATCTCCCACTTCTTCAATCGCTTTCTTCTATTCCCTGCCCCACTCTGATGGCTTTTCGTTAGTGATTCCCCTCGCTTCTTGTCTGAGGCATATTTTAAGGCAAGTTATATTTAATGCCTAGACATTAGATAAACCTAATCAAAGTATCACCGTAGGTAACATAGGGATTTATTTCCATTGCGTAATAGCCGCACTGTAATTGATACGTCCTAAGTTAATCAACTTAGATCATATATGTCTCACGGAACACTATCATATGTCAGATCAATCCACAAATCCGTGGGAAAATCCGACCAATATTGATGAAAAATACACCGAATTTCATAGACTGATCTGATAATACACTATCCAGATCGATTCAAAGTTTGATAGTATTGTCATAAATTTAACCAGTGTTAAAAAATAAAAAACAATTATACACTGCTAATAAGGACTTATTTCACGGTCTGAGGATGGTTTTACTATGGGAGTTAATAGAAATCAAAGACAGAAGCATCTTCAGACAATTCGACGGTATTCAATTAACAGTGAATACCTATAAACACATATAATCTTTCAATATATCTCCTAGTTGCACAAAATTGATCAAGTGCCAACATAATATTGGTAAAATTATTCAAGACCAAGCATTCACCAAACGATTACAGAAGTTGATCAAGACTTTGCTAAACTGCTGTTGCTAAAAGAGTCTGAATAAATCGGTAAGACAGTAAAGGAAAGTTGATCTTAAAAAGATATATGAAATTGTGTGATACACATTCCCTGAGGTTAGGTTATGTTTGTTGACGTCTGTTTTACAAAGCTGTACTTAACGTTGCCCGAAGATAGCACGAAACGTAAATATACTGGATAGTAAGGCTCGTTACGTCACGTCGTGCGAATCTTCAAGATTCGGGACGTGGTGTACGGATGCGCCCAGCAGGAAGTCTCCCGACATTTAAAGAGTAATCCGATG
>JAYRCB010000052.1:449462-472737 GCA_036026315.1 Trachelus stipa
CCCCCCCCCCCCCCCCCCCCCCCCCCCCCCCCCCCCCCCCCCCCCCCCCCCCCCCCCCCCCCCCCCCCCCCCCACAATCCAATATTTTAAATATAATAATTCAAACATTAAGGTTCGTTTTTTGAAAAATTTTGTTTATTTATTATTATTAATATATAGAAATAAAATCATGTTGTTTAATAATTCAATAAATCTTGTTGCTTTATTTTATATTGGCAAATTAACTCCATAAATATTAATAGAAAATACTGGTAGACCGTTTTATAATAAAAATATAAACAAACCATAAACATGTGCAAAGATATCAAATGATTTATTGTGCGTAACAAAACCTCTATTATGTTTTCATGAAATTCATTTAATTGAAAAACACTCTTAGGTACCTGTTAATTCGTTTTAGTCTTATACTGTCGAATTGGTTAAACGTCATTGCGTGGGATTTGTGGAATTCAACGATTTCGTTAGTTTCGATTACGAGGAAAATGTCATTAATCTTCCGCAAAGCATGTTCAAGAATTTCAGGTTAAACTGGATTTATTCGAAAACTAATTCTTTATGTATCTACAATACGAGCGGGATTCATTAGTTGAATTTCTTATAACAGCATTGCAATTAATTCTCATTGTTATATTTCTGAGAGAATTCGCAATCGGTCAATTCAAGCATAGAGTCAAAAGGTCCAGCCTATTTTACCTTGTGCTTCCTGCTTAGAAACGACCACTTGCAAAAAATACAAATCAATAGTTAATTACGTATATTCTAAGATTCCTACAAAGTACAATATAACGTAGATTAGAATGATGTTTGAATTAAAGAAAAATAAACTGAACCTCTACATTTTTTAATTAACAACTCTTAGCAACTCGAAGATTTCGTTATTACTCAATTTTAATTATACAGTGCATGGAAAAACTATAATTCTCGTTAGAAATTTCAAATTTTAAAATTAAGCAAAATTTAGTAGAAAGGGACAAAGGTTTCATTAAAAAAAATTTTAATTGAGACTGATAAAAACAGTATACGTTTCTTATTGGTTATTAGTGTTACTTATTCACAAAGTAACTGTCATCATTATATTGTTGTATCGGTATAACCGAAAATACTTGCCGGTTTGATTGTCAGTCAAATTGTTAGATAATACATTATAAATTGATATACTTTTTCGAAGGAACGCAAAGGAACGGATATTGATTTGCATAATTATAAAATAAAACAATAATTATCATATGATGCTCATAATTGATTGAATTAATTTCAGATAAGTTAATAATAAATAACTTATTGTTTCATAAGTGATAATAATTATTCTTTGGGATTCTGAATAGTTGACTCGATCGTTAATATAAAATAATTGTTGTGTATGTGCAATACACTCTATTCTATTAATTGACTTATGATTAATTTGAAATAGAGGCCGATTTTCTTAGTATATACATATACACATCTAGTATTGAAGTATTTAATAAGTAGAAGATACGTTAATACTGTAAACAAATCCGAACTAATTATTTTTATCAATTTTGAAATATTTTAAATTTTAATAAAGCAAGAATTACTTTTAAAAATGACATTTGCAAAACATTAAATACGATTTATTTTTCATTGGGATCAATTACTTTGCAGAACATCGGCCTCTTAAGTATTTCATTAAATTGTTTGACCATTTTCAATTTTAAATGAAGTCAGGGTTTGTGAATTCCATTTTCACGAATCGAGAAATAAACGGTGACAACTAATAACAGCAATTCGGAATAGCTAGTGGTTTTTTTTTCCTGGTACTGAACGTCAATGGTACTTCAGGCTCATTCGAACTTTGCGATATCGTTGTTCTGAAAAAAGTATAACAAATTAGCATCACTACTATCGGACGTATCGGTAATATTGGAAGGTCGTCAATAAATGCAATTTTTAATTGTATAAAAAAATATACGGATGGAAAAGTTTACCAATGATTTGAAAAATCGCAATATACGCGATTTCCTCAGTCGTTTTCCATATTCTTTTTGTGACGGTAGTAAAAATACTTCATCAGTCCTTTCACGTGGCTCTGTTGACTCGCTACGGATTTCTTGTCCATTTTGCATGTTCATTTCATTTTCATTCTCGTCATCTTGTTGATCGTCTTCATCATCAGCCCGATACCTTATTAATGTCATAGATAAAAATGAATTCAATGATGGCTTATTATAATAATAATAACTATTAATCAATATTTAAGAAAAATATGGATAACCAACCGGTGAGGATAGTTTTGATTTTCAGCAACAATCTCGGAATTCTCATTATCCCAATTTCGTGGGAGAAGCTTCATTTTAGGCACGTCGTACCATTTAGTATGAAACTTGGCGGAAGACGGAAGGTGAAACTGTCTAGTTACCATACGTGATAGTATCCATTGATCATCAAGCGATGGTAGAGCTTCTTCCTGATCAGCATCATTTTTTGAATTCTGTGTTAATCCAGATCGAGTAGCGCTGTTATCAAAGTTACCACTTCGTTTTCCGTGAGCTATAAACAATTCAATTTGTATTATTATTATCATTGTATTACTTCCGTTCGATCCTGCAATGAAAATAAAAATTTCGACGTAGCGGCGAACAAGGAAAATATTTTGATACTGTGATATTGATTCTGTATTATTAATATATGTTAAGATAATAATATCAATATCATATAAATAACATACCACCCCAACACGAATGTCCGTAACTCAAGCAAGATCCTGAAACATGATAAAAGTATTATCAGAATGATTTTTTTCGTTGTAAAGAATTTTTTTCATTTTTTTTTGAAAGAAATAAAGATATATTCGATATTGAAAACTATGCTACAAATTGCACTGTTTAGGTTTCAATTCGTAGAATAAGTAATATTGGTTCGTGTATTTCGATCATGTTATTGAATGAAAAATTTCATAATATTCAAGGAAACATTAATAACATAATAATTTTCATATAATAAAATATTTAAATTGCAATTTCGAAACGTGCCAGTTTCGTTATTTGAACAATTGACGTTTAGATTTCAAAATTAATTGAGTCTTTAACAGCAGATTTACCGACATTGATTATCAACGTGAACAGGAATAGCTAAATAATAATGTACAAAGTACATATTAATTGAAAAGTATTATTAATTCTCAATTTGATCGCGTAATCGTCATGTAATTAATTAATTTACTTTTTTAAAAATAATTACAACATATTAAATAAATATCATTAAAGAAATTTTCTGATGACGCTAGATAAAATTATTTTTATTTTAATTACAATTATTAATATATGTTGTGCACAAGATAACTCTGTCAACCTAGCCATTAAAATGTCGGCTCATAAGAATAACTATACTTGCGAATAAAAATAATCATTTTCTTACGTCATAGATTACTCCTTTGAAAATTAGGCTGGAACATATCAAGCATTGAGATCTACAAAGACGTAAATAAAATTGTGCAAGTGAAAATAGAAAAATAAAAGCTCAGAAGAAGGAGTAATATCCCAAAGGTACATAGGTGCATTTCTTTATGACAAATACAAATAAAGTTGTTATTTTTATATTATAATAAAATTTCCAATATTTTTTTTAAGTACACGAATACCACAAATTTCTACAAAAAAAGCATAAAAAATAACGCGAGACAAGATCAATTTTGAAATTGGTCAGGTACGCCTATGCAAACAATATCGCTACTTCTCTACAGCAATAGGAATAGCTATATGGTATCCCTCAATGGCGTCACAGAAACAGTCTCTTTCGATTCTAAAATTTGATTGTGGCCTACAGAAACCCTATGGGATTTCATATGTCACAGGCTTGGTCGACTCGAACCATAGCCATAACCATAAACAGCTGTCCAATTGTCCACGCGTTACTCACGGGGGATTTGAAAGACCATGTCGCATGTAGGAAACCTATCAGCGGGTAGTCCAATCGACTGTGTTCGGCTCCATATTAATTATCACTTTAATACGTCGAACAGAGAGGATGAGCAAAGAGGTAATTATTGTCTCGTAATTATGAATTTTGTTTGATTAATATTTTATTGTGACGTTAGGCGAAGTCAAGAATAAGATCCGGTTATTAATATTGTTCTACCCTCGATAATTTATCCCATTTCAATATTTGTATCTTAAATTAAAGAGGCGCAAGCGAATATCGTGAAATAATTATTTTCTGACAATATCATGAAAATTATATTCTAAACAACGCGATTCGTGAAAATTGACGAGGGAACATTTACCTGATATATATAATAAAAAAAAAACGATAAAATAGAAAGTTATAAAGATTCCTCAGTGTATGTACAATATTAGTGGTGTATGCAAATAATATCTTAGTTTCAAACGGCAATCTATTGGTCGTACCTATGTGTCATTAAAATACACTGTATGTACACAGTTTATAGGTACAAGGTATGTAACACTCAGATCTCTTCTAAGAGGATGCGTATACGGTTGTAGGTACTTGGTGATTTCATTGAAAAGCCGGCTTAATTAAATCATAATAAAAGCTTTCAGACCGGATGGTTGAAAAATTCTAACGCAGTGGCCTCTGGCAATGTATGCATACTGTAAGAAAGAAACTGAAATACTTATAAGGGTAAAAGCGATACATGCTATTCAAGCACAAAAAAAAGGTTGTAATTATACATATAGAGTACGTATGCTATATCCACTTTAAGCAAATGCATTTTTCTTTCTTGTTTCTATCCACCCACAGGATTTTCACGGAGTTTCGGGTGCCTCTCTTATTATAAGTGAACATGCGAGAAGAAGTAATCGCGAAATGATGTGGAAAAAGTTTGTAGAGTTACGTGGGCTGCGTATGTAGAATATAGTATAAATATACAATAGTATATCTATGATAAATTGGAAAAAGCGAAGAGGAGAAGACAGGGGAAGCAGTTTCGCTTCGGGGAAATAGTACCATTAAAAAAGGCAAGTTAATTAGTACGTCGTTCTGAGGTGGAAGTCACGTACCTATTAGAAGCGTCAAGAATCGTTTTACTTATCGATCTTCATATGTCAGATATCACCCAATAGAGAAATAAGCATCGATTAGCAATATCGTTTCAAGAATTAATCAATTTCTTTTTTTTAACGAAAATACGATAAGAATCTATTGATATAGCAGTTGTAGGCGTAATTGCTTTGATTGTTTACAAAAATGTCTATGTATAAATTTACAAAAAGTATAATAATTTGAAAATTTTCAGAACCTCGAGATAAAATGTGAACGGTATTTAAATATTGATCAAAGGTCTCTGTAAACGGTTCTTTATACTTTAACGAAAAACGATATTCGTTTTAGATCTTTATAGCCGAATTGTAGAAATTTTGATTGATTTTTCTACTAACGTAATTAATTCTTAGGGGAAGGGAATGTATTTGATCAATCTTTTATTGTCATATTTTTTTTCTATATTGCACTGTTTTTGTTATACACTTGATACTCCTGAATTAAATCAACAGGTGCCTAGGAATATCGACGCGACGCTTGCCGACGCTCCGCTTGACGTCTTTATATGCTGCACTGAAGTTCTGAAGATTTGTTTGATATTTAAAAATTAAATTTCTCTGAATAAAACTCGCCAGTATTTCAAAATTAAATCTTGCGAGGAATGGCGCTGCATATAAAATATTAAAACAGACAGTATTTCTTGATTGAATGAGGTAAACTGCCAATTGGTATCATGATTATTGATGCGAATTTTTATTAATTAATTTTTACGCATTCCAATCAGACTCACTGATATCTGTCAATACGACTTTCGCGTAATGATAAAAATCAGTCAAAAAAAGATAATATTTCATTATTATTTATGCACGTGTGCGTATAACACAGAGTTGATATATCTATAAGATTGGATACACGATATACGCTTGTACCAACCAGATGCTCCTTCCACGTATGAACTCATGTGTGGATCCTTTGAAATGTCAGTAACTGATAATTCAGCAATACGTTATACATGTAAGTCACGGTAAAGTGCAGTCTGCGATAAAAACAATTCAACAAACAATTATCGGAAAAACGTGACTGGACTTCCAATTTTGTTTTGTGTTCTACAGTGGATGCATTTTATTGGTTGAGAAGGGATCTCCTTTGAGAATTATTTTGAACCTTTACAAATATCATCCCTTGGGAAAGGAACGTTGATTACTATATCTCGTGCTGAGACTGTGATAAATACACTCTATGAAACATACGCTACATATGTCCCATATTTATTTTTGTTCAACATCATAATTGTATACATTGTGGCGTGGCATTTCAGGCCTGTTACAAAAAAGGCCCAATTTGGGTACATCGTGGGGCCCAATACATCGAGGGGTGGTTCTCGGAGCGTTGGAATTAATTGGCGTGTATGAACTATGAATTTTCCTTATCCAAGGTATTTTTGTTTTTGAGTCGTTATATGAATGCCCAAAGAATCATTTCAAAATTTCAGTATCTACGGGGCCTGAAGAGACCATGTACGTGGGTGTGCTGTCAGGGTGTCGAGAACATGACGGATCAAACACGCGTCGCCCAGGATTTACTACGGGAGTATCATTGAGTCTTCGCCGTTCTGAAGTTTCTCAAAAGGTGGTCACGGTGGCCACGGAGCTGTGCGTCGTGGGATACGAGACAGATCAGATTCCCAATCTCCTCAAGAACTGACTGCAAGCTCCGAAATATTTATCTGAAAAGAAACTATGTCTTCTGAAGTAGTCAGGACGTGCAACGGACATGGAAAATTCAGCGAATTCGGAGACGGTAAGGGGCGGATTGGACGATGATCGTAGAAACGATTGAAGCGAAACGTCGTTTGAATTTCGAATACTTTACACGGTTTCATTCATTCACGGTTTAGTTGAGCCTAGGTAAGGACATATTTTGATTCGGTCAAATTTTGAGTTTCGATTTCTGGTTTGTCGTTTTGCGGATCCACACGTATACTTACACTTGATACGTTTATGTCACGGAGGAAATTACAACTTTAAGGTAACTGGAGAGGGACGTCATAATATTAGAATGTAAAGTCATAATTTATTTGAATTTAATAAGGTAATAACAAATGCTCATGCTAATGCCATGTGCGTCAATTTTTTAAAGCTGGACTCTTGTACGACATTTATATATACAATAGATATATAAAATAACTGAAAAATTTGAGCGTAAAAATATTGTACGTATCTCCCACATCCTCAATTCTTAATTATTTCTTAAGAAAGTGCTCCCGTCAACAGTTGTAGAATTTATTTATTTAAAAATGGGTATATTTCATTGCGGATAAAGTAAATCAATTATATCAATTCCACGTTACTTGCAATTTTCGTGATTGATTTTTTAACACAGCTCTTGTTACTCCCCAATCGTCTCTATTAAATTTTCATTATATCCGTTACGATCTGTACAATATTCGTACAGCTCCCGTAAGACTGTGTAGTTTTGTGACTAAACGGTTTCTTGTAAAATTACTAGATGCCAGACATTTTTCAAATTCAATTATGGATACCGGGCACTGTACGCAAATTCATAAATCCACAAAATCACGCAAATTAGGATCCCATAATTCTGTAAAATCCACCGCAAACTACTGGATTCATAATGTAATCGGGATGGTATCAATTTAATCCATAGCTGTAGTAAATCATGAGGGATTTGACGTCCCAAAAAGCGTGGGGAGGGATTGTAGATTTCCGAGATTATATTTGAGTTCATTGAAAGTATTTATTTTAATATCGTGTTTCGGACTCTTTGATTCATAGATAAATGCGTGATTAATGTAAATTATCAGATATGAAGCTTATATTTCGATCGTGAGACCAAACACGTTTAGGTTTTATAAAACCCATGTAATAATTACTTCTTTTACCGCAAACATCATTTTTTTATGTGAAACGTATCATTTTTTTTATTAACGGAATTAGTTGTAATGTGTTTTTTTGTTAAGAAAAAAGGTGATTCAGGGACATGTTTTTCAGCATAATATCAGCGGCTGGAAAAGGCGTTACATGGAAAATTTTTGAAGCTACGCTGTATGCATCTTGTAGTAGGAAATGTGGTAATTTAATTTTGCTATTATGCTGCAAAGTGGTATTTATTATAATTTTGGGATTTAAAGTTCGTGAAATGCTTTTATATAACGGCGATAGAAAAATCATAAAATGTATTATACACATGATAATAAACAAAATATATAATGTATATTAATCATTATAGAAGTAAACAAGACTATGTAATATTTTTGCATGCAAGAACATCGCAGGTAGCAATTTTCTCGGAGTTACGAAAAAGTCAGCCGAACGGGTTACATATTTATGCCAAAAAGACGTCATAAACATATGCGGAGTCCGAAAGTTGACTTTCGAACATGGGTTAGCTTACAGATAACTTTTTTGGCGAACATATATAACCCATTCGGATGGCTTTTTCGTAACATCAAAAATTGTTATCTGGATGTTATACTGCTTGGCATGATAATTCCATGATTGTGATATAATAATATACGAGACATTGAATTGAAGTGCGTTATACACGGGCATTTCAGGCAAGATTGTTCATGACGTTAGTCACTTGGGATTGTATGCACATTGACAAAATTGATTTTAGTTGAAAATTATGTACAAACTAAAATTAAACTAACGAATAAAATGGAAAAACATATTGAATTTGAGAACTCAAGTGCAATAGCATTTGAGAATAAAAGTATCTATAGCTTTCTCAGATGAATAGTAAAATATACAAATTTTATTAATTTTCTTATCTAATCAGCCTCAAAGTAATTTAATTTTTAGAAAAATAAAAGTAAATCAATCAAAATAAAAAGTAAAGAGCTCCAAAGCGAACTACGTCCTCCTACAGTCAACATATCGTACTACTCGTAAAAAATGCTTTCTCGTAATTTTCGACTCTTGTCGATAGCATCGTTTATTTTCGATTTCAATTGTAATCAATAATAGTATTATAAAAATATATTTTGTAACCCTTTATTAAGCTGTTTCTTTTATATAAGATAATAACATGCATTACAAGATTAATTAAAAATATATAAATGTAGCAACTAAAAATAACTCAAAATATCGCAAACACAATTAATATAACTAAATAAAAGCGCAAACGAGAAAGAAGACGTACAATTGCTGATTCGATCTTTGAATTTGCTATATATAATCACTTTAGTACATACCCGCAGCACAGCTTGCGAAACAGAAGACCACTATGAAAATCAAGGTTCGCGTAGTCGTTGTAAAGGTAACAATCCCCCTTGAAGCCACAATTCCGTGATTTACCCTCATTTTAGCCTCGATCTTGTTTTTTTTTAATTTCTTTTTCCACACCTCCTACGCTCTTGCTGCACGTACATGCAAAGAAAAAAAAAGCATTCTTCAAGCTTATTATCACACAATTCGGCCATTATCATGATTTTGAAACACGCATCGACGATCTCTGAATGCATATCTCACGTCATAGGCATTATTAAAATTATAAATCTCAAAGAGTACCGATATTCTATTACATATTGAATATTACATATTGATAGTTAAAAGTTTTTTCATTATAAGCACCGCTCAGATAACTTCTTTAACTAGAAACTGCGCAAACACCGATCATGGATTTATGATGGATTTATAGAGCAGAGTGAAAAAGAAAACATTTTAATAAATGAGTATATATCGTGATTTCTTCAAATTTACTCAAATATTTTATCACTTTTCAATACGATTTTACGTGATATTTTTTTTTGCAAAACGATCTGTACAGTTAAGGTTACAGAAAAATCAGGAAAGGCAGTACTTCTTTTCTGATGTACAGTGTCCGATTTTGCATTAATAATTAACGTTGATTGATTTTCCCTTTATCAAATGGTACATTACGTACAATAAATATTTATGTATTGGATCCTATGTAAGGATCGATGTGAAACAAATTTTTTATATCGTACGAGAAAGCAAGGAGATAACATATAAAATTTAGTTACGTGTCCGAGATTCACAGATAACAAGGAAACGATGAGATCGGTTACTGCTAACTAAACAAGGACTGCTGACTAATTGAACATAGGATTAATTAACACGGGGATCGTCGCACCTCCATCCACCCTGACCACTCCCCCATGTCAACGTACCATGCACACTTTATCACGATTGTATTTATATTAGCATATCGTCAGTAAAATATTAGCAGCAAAGAACATAAGATGAACGCGTATGTACATGTATATATTGAAATATAAAAAAAGAGTAAACCAATTATTTCTGGAGATAATACGTTATTAATAACTTGAAATATACTAAAGCCCGTATTCACAACTCGCTCTTAAGGCCACTAACAGAGTTGTTTGTAGTTAAAAGTCACTAAGAAAAAATTTAAAAGCGCGCTATTAGCACTAAAAGCGAGTTCTGAATACGGGCTTAAGTTTCTAAATATTGCATGGAACTGAATTTCATTGAAATTTTTGTAATATTGTTAAAGTCATCGGTGTTTTCCAGCAATGATAAAGGCATCATTAATATATTAACAATAATTTCACGATTCAAGTTATACGTAGACCGATCTATAAGTTTGAAAATTTGTAATTTATTAAGGTCTCATAGATACCGATGCAGGATCAGAAAGACCATGTCGATTCTTACGATTATAGAGAAAATAGAAAAATATTAATGAAATGATTTTAATAATGCTTATATTCCACGAGTAGACAAAAGTTATTAATAATAATTATAAATCTGTTATCAACTATCCACTAAACGTTACGTCGACTCGTTCCAAGATCCCTTCAAGAAAATACCCAAAAGAACAATTATTTTCTTATTTAATAATTGAATATGATTTCCGCCAAAAAAATCCCATTATCGGACACTTTCCCTGATATCGCGATGACGTTAATCGGCGCGTTTTGGTTTTTGATCGTCGCTGCTAAACAATCCGTCAATGAAAATTGACAATTGACAACACTGCTCAAGAATTCTTCGTGCTTACGTACCCTTATACAAGATCCGTGCTAAAAGAGAGTAATGCGAGAAATATAATATAATTAGTTTCGTGAAAGCGACAAAGCCAGACTAACAATAAGCCAGAGTGAATGCGATTAATACAGAGGCAGGTGTGGACGGTTATAAGTGAACAATATCGAAAGCTTCGCACCTGAACTCGGACTGCTCCCGTGAGCACGAGGGCTTTTATAGATGCGTTCTGTGTCGGTGGTGGGTGGCAACGTCGACGCCGAGGAATGATGCGACGTGGTGGGGTGCTGCTGTAGCCCCTAGAATGTAGCTTTTAGGCCGTCCCAGGCGCCGTTCAGGTTTGCGCACCTGCGTTGGCGACTGAACAGTGGGCATAGGCATGTATTCGGCGAAGTTCCTTGGAAGCAGGTTTAGCAACCTTAGCTCATTGTTAATAAGCTGATGCCATATTGCTTGGTTAATATATTTAAGCGAAGGGTTGAAATCGGGTTCGATTGACCTTCGGCTACGGTCCATTCATTGGGGAGAAACGAGAACATGGATGAGCCACCTGTTTGCGCCAGGCGAGGACGTCCCGACGCCGGGATAAGTCGCGTCGCCGCGAGTTACATTGACCTTTCGATCGCGTTGGATGATACGAATGGATGAAAATGTTTATTGATAGTAGTGTTGCTACATGTATAAGGTAAAAAGGGTATTTTGAGAAATTTGTTATTTTTGTACATTTAAAAAATTGCGGAAGTTCAAAATTACGACTTTTTTATGTAATCCTTGGAAAGTGATTTTAAATTTAAAGCTCTTCGTCTTTATTCACTCTTTTGCTGAATTCTTGTATTTTTCATAAGTGTCTTGACATTGGCGTAGGTACAATCGGGGAGTTTTAAATTGAATTTAACTGATAGGCAAGTACCTGAAATTAACTCACTTCGGTGTAATTTTATTTACACGACTTTAAGTCCCTCTTATTTAACTGAATCGAATTAACTTTCTGATCTTTACTGATTGCAATGTACGATTTATATATATATATATGTATATTATTGATTTATGTTTATCTACTTATCGCAAATTGATTTTTCCGAACTCTGGATCAACATTGAATTCTTTAAAAAGCTTTCACCTTCTCCTAATGTTTACCGTGTTATTTTCTGCGGCATCTTTGACTTTTCAACTACTTTCAGGAACTTCAGTCCAATTCACAGTTGTGAATGTAGGGTGCAATCGTTTATCTGTTGTATTTCTTGCCTCGATCATCTTTTGAACCGATTCATCGAATTTGCAATTTCTGAGATAATTTATAATTAATATAATGAATGCTTACTTTTTATCGATATTCGCTTCAGGATATTTTTATCGAACGATTAATATCACTTGAGAATTAAGAGCTCGAATATATCCTAGTAAGGTTATGTAATTATTAGCAGTAACGCGTATTTAGGGCAATATTATTAAATACAATTAACTTATATTATAAACGACCTTTCGGTATTCATATTCTTTATTTTCAATTACCAATAATGAAAATTTGTCTGATTAAAAAATTTGAATATACCTGAAACTGTGAACTATATTTTATATCACATTTAATACATAATTCATGTTTTTAACCTCATATAAATCAGATATGAATAATCAATACTTCGTTATGTAAATTTAATATATTTTGTTGTTTTATGTTATTATCAACGTTTGAATGTGTTAAGAGTATTGCATTTTCATAGGGTCAACACTTTTTATCAAGAAGCTTTACATCGCTTAGGATGATATTATATTACATAAACGTTAAATCAAAATGACAATAATTTTTTAGCGGTATATAAGATCACGTTAATTTTAGCCTTACGCACGGTATGGAGGTCTTTACTCAGCCGTGAAATCTATATGTAAACCATTGATGCTGTTATCACTGGAAATTTCATTAGACATCAGGTATCTTGGTGAATCTAGTTGGAAATTGGCGGAGCCCATAATCTGGTTTACTCTTCGCTATTGTCAGCTGACATAACGACGTTCACCTAATGACGATGGCTTTCGCACGCGTTTCGTACATAATATATGTATATACAATACGTATATATTCGTTTTCAGGATAGCAAAATATACTAAACTTTCCTAAATTTTTTTTTAAGTGACGGGGTATCAGTTTAAATTTTAGTAATCCACAATCTTATACATATGTTGCATAAATATCTTCGAATAGATTCGAAAAAAATGATATGAAATCCAAAATTTAATGCTTGGTCTTAATTTTTAGACACACGAATTAAATTCTTTTAAAAATCCAAGCTGCTGTCCATTTAGAAAAAAGGTATTTAACTACTTTCTAAGTAACGTATGTATTTTGAGGGACATAAATAAATACTATAATTATTCCACGCTATTAATCTAAAAATCTTAAAACTTTATAAAAGGTTATTAATAATCGTCATATAACTAGCTAATAATAAAATCGATCGATTTGAATAGCTCAGGATAAGACAATAACAGTTTTCTGAATGAAGCATTACGAATCTAGTGCAGCAAATAATAAATGTGTTACGCAATGCAGTCCTGTGACATAGGAAAGGATAACAAAAGTAGCAACAGTTACGCACGACATCCGTGAACGCACGGGACATTAAGTTCGCCAGAGATGTCGTTGGCGCACCTGGAGCCCTTAACCAAGAAACTAGACGTTATTCGTAGAAGCACCATTTGTGGTAATATTTGCCAAAGCTTTTATTACGTAACACCTAATCACTTTATTTAACACAGTATAATACTTGATAATATTGTACCAGCCATGTATAAGGTACGCAGAGTAAATACAGCGCATTACGGTTCTTATTGTATTAATTCTAATAGAAATATTTTTCCAATAAAAAGACTCGTACTAAATAATCAATGTTGTTAGACAAGAATTAAATATAAAAATTAATAAAATACTATTACACGTTAATATAGTGAAGATCAAGTGAATATTGTAAACTGGCTTGGATCTTACTTCCTTTTCATATTGAAATCTTTAGTAATCTTTAATTAAATTTTTGTCATCGGTTCGTAAAAAAAAAGTTCAAAGAAATACTTTTTCCTAATGTAAATAGTAACTTGAACTGCGGGCTGTTAGTCTGCATGAACTTTCTAGTCTGAATACGTAGAAATAATGGTAAGATTATTTTAAGTGCAAAGCATCATCGATGTTTATTATACACGAATCGTGACGTCACGCTGATCCCCTGACCGAATAACATATCGTGCTACTACTATAGTATTGATAGGTTTGTATAACATACTGTTACGATAAGTGACATATATATTTTTTTATTATCAAAACGTGTATCTATATACGTCTTGTAACAATGTATTTGCATCGCCGTTCTTAGATACAAATAAAGTAACAAGATCGGAAGGATCGTTACACAATAAATGTTACGGACGAGATTTCAATTTTTAATCTTCAAATAATTGATTTATTGACCAATAATATAATTAAAATGCAAATCAATTTGTTCTTGCTTCAATTTTTATAATTGCTATGACCGATTTCATTGATATTTGACAATAGACATTTTTGTGCTGTATCCGTGCATACAGAGACCTTTCAATGATTTCTATTTAAACACGAAAGGGAGATTCGCATTGAGGTAACTTGGGGAAAAAAGAAAAATATGACGTAGCATGTATCGATTATTTGCATGTTCTGATATGGCTAAAGGAAGCAAATCTCTCTGTATAGTAGCGTGGCTGTAGGGTTCAATTGGCACGTTGTTACTAATCTGTTAATCAAACAAACAGCACACGCTGTTCACATTGATAAGCGTTACAGGGTGCAGCACGTGCAGTCCTTAACAAATCCGAATATTATTTTATTGTTACAGTATCTTAAGATTCACTGAATACACTTGGTTGGCATTTACTGTATTATCAATTAACCTGCAGCGTTATATGACTTTTAGTGTAAACTAATTATTCTGAGCCACGACATTGTTTTATTAGGATTTAATTTGTGGGGGGTGAGTCACCGCTTTATTTTTAGCCCAATGTTTTATTTTTATACAGACATTCTTTTCGCGCGATAAAACGAATGTAACTTGGGTATTTTTAAAAGTGTGTACATGCATTTAAAAAAAAAGGAACGCAAGAATTATGGTCATTCTCAAACATGAGTAGCACATTGATGATCGTTATCATAAAAAAAGGCTGCAAAGTAGAACCTTGCAAATTGCTTTTTCTCATTATTTTACTTGATTTTTTCTATCACAATGATGCAAAGTAGAATCTTACACTTTGCTTCTTAATTCTTTTCCGTCCTTCACAAAGCCTCCACTATGAAGAAGTTCTTTGATTAATTTTGGCTTCCTCATAGACGAAGCTCTGTGAACGAAGAAATTGTGATATTTGTCACCTCTATAGATCTCGAGTTATGTACAATTGAATTTTGGTACTTGCAGGAATAAAAAATAAAAAATGTATAACCTAAAAAAACAAGCCACGTTACACGCGGCTATGATACGCCGTAACAAACAACGTGCATCATATTTTCATTGTGTACAAACTTTTGGCTCACTTCCTTAAATTCTGCGGAAGCTAATCGATATGCGATAACGATAATTTTTTGAAAATTTCAAAATCACGCAAAATCTGAACCTCTTTAGCGATCTTGAATTCAATACGAAACAACATTGAACGTATCTTCAGTTTTGAAGAATGATTTAGCTAAATCGTCGAACCTTTACGAAAGTTAGAACGACCACGCCCTTTTTTCAAAAAATTCAAAATTACATAATATCTGAATGGCTGCATATATTTCATTAAGAATCGCAACATTCAAAGAGGGATAACTACTTTACTTGCGTGCCAAATTTCAGTCCGATCGCTCTAACGTTTACTGAGTAAGAGGCGATTGAATTTTCGAAGCCCTGCACACACACACACACACATACATACATACATACATACATACATACAGACAGACAGACATTTTTTCTAAACCACTTTTCTCGACGTTTTAGACCATTCTACGTATTCTGACATGAAAATCTCGAAAAAAAAATTTTCATGAAAAACAGCTTCCTCCATGAGGAAGCAAAACCTGCCCATGAATGTTTCTATAAATCTGTTTGATAAAATTTCCATAAAACGTCAAATCTTGAAAGCTGCCTTTTAGGTCTGCTAGATTACATACGGTCGACCCAAGATATTCACAGCTCTTGCGGTTCTTCCATCAATTTGTGATACCTCCGTATATTCGAAGTGCTTCAAATACATTATGAACAGATCTCAACACGAAGTGAAATATTTGATGAATGTAATATATACGAAGTCAATGCCCGTACAGCACAATCGTCGCGAAAAGCTCTTATGGACGTCTTTTAGGAGAGCTTGGCAATGTGTAGGGGAGACGTCTTAGAAACATTATTTTTCTTATGTCACAGTAGAAGTGTCTTAACTACCTTATTCAAACATTGTAATAGCTGCCGCATATAGTGGCGCTATGGTAGTCATCATATGTACATGATGCGCAGGAGTAGACGATCTTAATACTTATGTTCTAAATACGAGGTGTTTATGGTTTTTGCAACTGGCATGCATATGTTAACACTAGATTTACGGAACCCGTCATTTTGACGGAATTCAAATTTCATGTGAAACCCTTAAATTCCACACTAGGGTGAATTGTAAACTCGCATCGGCTAGTGTGAAAAGTGCGTGAATGATGTGTGCAATTCGAAAATTAAAGTTACAGAATATATAAGTATTAGTTTTTAACAATTTTTGTTGACACTCATAATCAACATCCGCAAATCTAGTGTTAAACTGCGTAGTCACAGAACTGATTATCAATACCTACAGGCGAGACATTGTAGGAAGTTAGAAGCTGACAGTCGGATAGAAGACGTCTGCTAGCTGAAGAAGAGCTCGTTGCAACGTCTATACGACGTCCCTGTGTAATATGGGTGATATATATAGGTATAAGGTATGTATATGAAACTATAGAGTATCAATTTAAAAAAAATTGACCCAAAGTATATTTTAAGTCAGAATTCGTAAAAATTTGTGGCCGTCTTTGAAAAGTTGAAGACGCACGAGTTTTCCCAAATATACAGGCGTATGACGTCACGATCGATCATCAAGTTTCATATTATTTGACATATTGGATAAATTACTATGGCTTCACGAGTTACTAGGAATAATAAGACGTTTACAGTATAAGGAAAAGCAATTCCGTTGCGGTGTCTTGCTAACTGACTATTCGCGAATTGTAAATGTCAACGTCGACGCCAATGCTATTTGACAAAGTTAAAGGGGCGAGTGTAGAGCGGCGTCTATACGGTCTCTTCCGTCAAAAGTTTGAAGAACTGTTTATCAACACTTGGTTACATGATAATTGTATAATATTGAAAGTTATTGCAGTTTAACCACGTTTACGGATAATAAGAATTAGACTCCTTACTTTTTAAAGTTATGACCGCTTAAATCCTATTGTCATAGCTTTGACGGTTGTACGGTAAAGAAATTTTCTTCGATCTTGTAAATAGATTTGCTGATTTTTTGTTTATAAAGTGTTTCCACGCTGGAGTACGAGTATATGGAGAAAGTTAATAGTTGTAAAAAAATTATTAAAATACAGTATACAATTTTTCATCGGAGACAAAAGTATGATTTCATTGAAAATATCGAGGTTCTTATTGCAAGAGAACTCAGCTAGCTTGATTTTTCAATTACATTGAGATTAAATCAGAAACTATGTTTACCGATATAACGTCGCAATTACAATTTGAAGTTGAATCGATCCAAATATTTGTCAATCGTTACACTCGCGTTTATAACATAATTTCGATGATTGTCACACACGTTTGTAAATATTGGAAAAAAATTGTGGGTCATTCGCAAAATGAAATTACAGTAATCTGATTATATACTAATGGATCGTAGCAATGGATTGTGTAACTTAACTAATGCCATAGGAACAATCAAAGAAAATCACGAGAATCTTGAACAAGTTTTTTTTCTACAGTTTATTACTTATACATTGCCCCATTAATTTTTCGCGTAGTTCATAGATTTTAGATCGATATTTTAATTAGAGAAAAAGATTATCCGAAATTCAATTGTTTACAAATAATAAAGATTATTAAAGAATAACGAATTGTCAAGGATATAAATATCTAGGAGAGTTCAAGCGTCACTATCAAGTGTGCTCGAGGATAAAGTCGATAAGAGCCGTAAACCCAAACTGATAGGGAGGTGATAGAATGATGACAAACCCTTGGCTTACCTTCAATTAAGTTACCCCGGTGTCCCAAGTCCAATAACCACGCTCTAGGATCCGACCTAGTATATCGATTCTCTTAGAAGGAATGTCTAGCCTTGTTTAACATAAGATTTTAGAAAAAAAAGGCGCGAGATTTATAAGATACAAACATGCATTTATAAGTATGCATAATTCCTTTTGATAACTTCCTATATTGTTCCTCGTGATAATTTCCTCTCCGAGGTCATCGAACTTCGGCGAGCGAATGCAAAGCCTGTGAACGATCTCTGCAATTCTCATTCAGTCAATTGGATTGGAATATGAAAACCGTTTTCAAGTCAGGAAATGTTCTAGCGTGTGACGTCACTTTCCTCTATATTGCTTCACCTCTTTCGTCGTTTTCACGCGTCAGCCAGGTAATCGCGCTTGTCTCCTAACAAATCTTATGAACTTTATGGCGGGAAATTGAAGACATATATTTTTAATATAAATGATAAGCATCACTCATTTTATTATATTTATTATATTCGACACAAGAAAATAAATATATTTTTTAATTTCTTACTTGAACGAGAGTAAAGCAAAAATATTCACGTTAAAATTGGTAATGGTATAACTTAAAATTTAGCATAGAATTAACAAATATTTGATATCTGTGTACAAAAAAACATACAATCATGGTTGATATAGATTTGCCAAGTCTTATAATTTGAGTCTAAATAGAGTGATTCAGTTATTCAAGTTATAAATATTAGTATTTGTACTCTTTAAACTCGTGGTACGTGTTACTAGAGACACTGCACGGAATTTTGACATGGTAAAGAATGTCTGCGAAATTTTTCAGAGACAGATAGCGAAAAAATGTGCCATTTTTAAAAAAGATTGTGAAACGAAGAAAAGAAGTAACACGTTGAATATCTTTGAGAATGACGCAGAAGATGTCTGGTCAAACCTTATAAATATTTCATGACACTTTTATTTTGTAAAGTTCAAGTGTTTTGACATCAGTCTCACAAACTTCTGCTATTGGAGTGGACTCGTGTAGAGACTGAAGAATCAGGACGTTCATAGTTTGGCGTTTATTCAGAGCTCGGTGATGGGTCTGTTCAGGTATAGTCGATGTGTCGAAGTGTCTATTCTCCTCAAGAAAGAAGTAAAAAGGAATTTTGCTCCTCGGTAAATGCGGGTGTATGTACTTGGAGAAATGATAAAAGTGAGAGAGATAGCAATAGGTCGGAAAGAGAAAATACAGAAGGGTTATCGTAGGTACATTGGAAAAAATCAATCAGTATTGATTTTTTATTTGCTAAGTTTCTCTGTGTCTTAATTTACTCAATTAAGATATTGAAGTACTAAGGATTAAGATATTAAGGTATTTAGGTGGATCTTTTAGTCACCAAGATTACATTAATAATTATTTTCTTAATAATAATCGTAATACGCCTTTAATATATTGAAACTATATAATTATTTTCGGATCAGAAAAAAAATACTGAATTAAATTTGAACTAAATTCTGTCTCGGGTTTTGATAAAAACGTATCTTACATTTAATTAGTACTATTGGTATTCGCTATCGATTTTTTTTTAATGGATGTCAATAACAGGAAGTAATTTCACATTAAACCACCTGAGACGTCATTGTTCATATCGATCCAACTTGCCCGATTATTCTTTGCTTCATTTGAGCCACGAAAATATATATGACGTATGACTCGACCAATTGTGGAATAAATTTTCTATAAATAAAACGTCTATTCCTTCTGAATATACTTAATTGTAAAGAGATAAGTTTACTTTCGTTATTTCAATCTACCTTGACGTACTTGATTTAATATTGAGAAATATTATATTTAGTAAACATAAAGTTTCCTTAATGAGCATAAAAAGTTACATATATATTTTACATGCACTCTATCATTTATTTCAATGATTTTTATATACCATATACTTGAGAACCTATGGAGACTACGCTGAAAGGTAAAGTTCAAAAGAGGAAGAAGAGACACATGACTGCAGATCATTTGCCGTGCATGAATTTCAAAACGCGTAATGGAAACTCAGCGTTAAATGCCTAGCGACAAGTTCATCGCGGGTGACCCAGAAACTTTTCGAACCAATCTGCTTGATAAGGTGATCCTATCGACAAGGTGTACTAACGTCATGGCATTGTCTCTTCTCCGCTATAGATGAACAATTTCCGTATAGTCGTTGTGTTATTGTTTCATTATGTAGATGACATGAACAGTGGTTCCGGTTGAGTGGGTCGCTCATGTGAACACACCCTGCATTCCCTCCCCTTTCTTCTTGGTCGCAAGGTGCCTTCCACCTGTAATTTCGAATTATCATTAAATCTTTTTCTTCTTGGAGAAGTAGTGATTTTAAGTAGTTTTCAATTTAGTTATTGAACATGAGCGTTATGCGTTTACGAATTAATTAATCAAGAACCGATATCCACAGGATTGAATGGGACGAAGGGTGAATATATTTTTTTTTATTGTCGATCATATACAAATTCTACATGTAAAACTCTATATAAATATTGTACGATGAAAAATAAGTATAAGATATTTTAATTGTAAAAGAAGTCAAGCAATGATATCGACGGTTTGAATTACTTAGGAAATATTGGTAAATAGGTGAAATGTATTATTTTTTTCGAAAATCGAATAAACATTTATTCTCGTTGATGGGTCAAAAACGAGAATGGGACTTTAATGGCGGATTTAACATGGGATGCACTTGCGTCAAGTTACTAACAGATTGATATATTATGATAGTAGACACATGGCTTTGGTGGGTCATGTATATAACGTTCTATGCGTACGTACACGGACCATTTCACTAGACAAAATGCATTCGCAATAAAAAAGATAAATAAACGAGGTGCATAAAACGTAACGGCGCCCGATTTACTCTGTTGGTAACGCCTGGTGGGTGTTTCGCTCCTAGAATTAACACGTTACACTGTTTCGCGAAGGCCAAAGTGGGCTAAACATTGCGAGAATTTTCCGCTCTCGGAAAATTTCAATCCATGTTGCTCTAGCTGGTTGAATCATTTACACTGAAATTTTCTCTTTCGATATATCGCATCCTTGTAAACGAGCTTGTAACGAATGCAAAGTAGACACGACATAGTTTTATCGGACTTTTCATTTCCTTTATTTACTAAATTGACAAATTTTCCATTTTTAAATTTTCAACAATTTTAAACGTACGAATCCTGATTTTTGTTCGTAAGGCAAGCTGTAGTGTATGTAGATAGCGAAACTTTTATTTATGGATATGGAAATTTGTATTATTAATTAGCACGACATAAAGAATATTAGAAAAGTTGTAATCCATTAAAATTAGTATAATTATCCTTAGCTCGTCATACCTGATCCGAAGAATCAGGGAGAACAGTGCTTTCTGCATATGTTCGTCATGACACATTTTTTTTTTGTAAATATCACAACTTTCGAACAAATTATATTTTGGTATCGAACTATATTTTATTCTTATTATTCAAATGTTCGCGTTTCTATTTCAGTAGAATTGAACGTAAAAATACGAATTTATTCAAAAGTTACGTAATAATGAAATCGTCGGTCTGACAAACCATGTGTGATAGCCTAAGGGTTGCAAGATGGATGCGACGATCTAGATTGAATATTTCACGGATTTGATCAAAATAAATTTTACAATTCTATAAATTTGAGCAAATTTTTATAAAAAATTTTATTAATTCGTCCAACGATCGAAATTCGCCACACGCCATTGCCGGAAGGAAGAAACAATTTTTTTTAAATTTGATGGCAATGAATAAAACAGTAATTGCGACGTTCGGCGTATTCATAAGGGTACGTGGTATCTAGTGTACCTACCCCATGTGGCACGTGACGCACTCACCTATATTAAATACGCTTTACGTCAGGGGCGTCAGCTTTCCGTAGTCATTTTAATTACACAACAGCAACAATCCTATTAAGTTGAGGTCATACAGGGCGCCATCTAAACGTTAATACTATTCACCTATACGTTAATACCTGCAAATTATATATTTTAGCACTATCCCTCAACAGTCGTTAACGATGATCTTCGCACCTTAGCAAAAAAAGTTTTCTCCGAATCATTTCATTTCACAGGATCTCAAATATATTGTCACGTGGAATTATATGCAGCAACTGTATGGAACTTTACAGAAGGTTTGCATTCAGCTGGACAATTGGAAGGTTCAAAGTACGAGAACACGTGGGGCTAAAGGATATTTATATCCACTCAGATACCATATGTGCTTAATATTACATTATATACGACACTTTGTCAATAAAAATGAACATATGATCTATATGTATACAGGTTTATTCGACCTAAACGATCCACCTGAAAATAGTCTGTTAATTTGATTTTTATAATAGAACCATATTCGGCTGGTGAGTGGTCCTATATAGGATATATGTATATAATATATGTATGAGTCCACTTTTATATATGCATCTGCCCTCCTCCTTCGATGGACCTGTATACAATTCTTTAATGGAAAAATGTTATTCGAATGTGAGTTATCGTAAGTCTAAAGAAATTTTTTTAACTAATATCAATTTAAAGCTTGCAGAATTTATTTCCATTGCAAACAGGAAAGTGATGCTTCTTATAAAGCAGAGTGATGTCACGGTCGACCATACTAACCACGTCTTAGGAGGTTCATATGTCCTTGGGTAACCAGCAGTTGGAAAATACGGAAGATGCTATGTATGATAGAGGAGAAATATTCATCTTGTTTTAGGGGCCATGCGTTGAAAATTACATAGCTGCAAATATTCCAAAAGCTCTTTATCTCTGTTAAATTATGTCCAGTTATGCTGTTCCTAACGTCCTTATCAGGAAATAATCGAATTTTCGTAATAAAAGTAATTTTAAACTTATATTATCTTATGATTTATTATAAATTATTGTATAATTATATTCTTCTCAATAAATCATAAATAATTTGTTGCATGGTGTACACGTGCTTTGATCGATATATATATATATATATATATATATATATATATATACGAGGGTGGATTGATAAGTTTCCGGCCTGACCAAGAAATGGCGCCACTAGG